>NW_020769416.1:1893995-1917596 GCF_900518735.1 Pseudonaja textilis | reverse complement strand
ATAGATAGATAGATAGATAGATAGATAGATAGATAGATAGATAGATATGTATGTATACCACCAAGCCATATGTATACATATATATGGATGTATGGATGCATGGGTGGATGGATGGATAGATAGTTGCTAAGATGACAGAGTGAGAGATATTAGATAGCTGATAGATATAGATAGACAGATTATGTATATATGAAGACCTATGGATGGGTGGATGGGTGGATAAACAGTTGGTAAGATGATGGAGTGAGAGATAATAAATAACTGATAGTTACACAGAGATAGATAGATAGATAGATAGATAGATAGATAGATAGATAGATAGATAGATAGATAGATGGATAGATAGATGACAGTCGATAAAGAGTGAGAGAGATAATACATAGCTGATGAAGAGATAGCTGGAAACAGGCAGAAAAAGACAGACAGACAGACAGGCAATCCTTCTGTTCTTCTCATGGTACCTGCTGTTAGGTATTCAGTCTCAGCTCCAATCCATCCATCGCCCCCTCTCCTTACTTGGTATAGGCAGTATCGTGAAGCCCACCCTCCCAAACTGAATAAGGATATCGTTTGAGAAGGACCATCTTCTAATTTGCATTTCTGCAGGGCCCAGTGAAGACTCCTCCCATTGGCAACCCTTAAAATAATACTTTCTGGTGCTGAATCAGCTGGTTGAGCGCACCAATAACATAATGCAACAAACCTGGGTATGATTTAGCACCCTGTGTGAATTTGCTTTCTCTCAATGAAGCCTAAAGCTGCAGCTCTGCAAACAAATACACCTCTGCATTTTGCTATTCCCCAGGCAGGAAATTTGGGAAACGTGTGTCCATTTCTTGCAAACCAAGAGCATAAAAAGTGCTCCGTAAAATCCACAACCGGTTGGAGAATTAGGTGGGGCCGCTATTCTTAAAGTTCTTTTTTGTGTGTGTTGAAATAAACCTTATCTCTCTCTCTCTCTTCTTTTTCACCCTCTGGTTTCTTTTCGGAATGGAAAAAGCGTATCCTATACTGGGGAACGCGCATCGTTTGGAAAGATCAGCCAGAGACTGCTGGTATCTAAACAGGAGAATTCCTAGAGGGGCGAACAGATGACGCCTTTTCCTGAAAACTCTTCTTATCTCTCACTTGAGGTTTATCCAGAACATGATTAGCAGTTTCCATGCTTCCATTCTATGCGCCCGAAAATAATGTTGCGGCAATGAGAAAGTTTCAGTTCAATGGCTATTTATGTGAAACTGTTGTATATTAAAAAGATCACCTTCCAATGTGGTAAAGTCAACTGCATCAAGAACAGGCTGAAGTGGATTGATTCCAGAATAAAAGGGTAAGAAGGGACCTTGGAGGTCTTCTAGTCCAGCCCATTGCTGAAGCAGGAGACCCTACATCATTTTGATAAGTGGCTGTCCAGTCTCTTCTTAAAAACCTCCATGTTGGAGCACCCATAACTTCTGAAAGAAAGCTATTCCTCTGGTTGATTGTTCTCACTGTCAGGAAATTCTTCCTTATTTCTAGGTCGCCTCTCTCCTTGATTAGTTTCCATCTGTGGCTTCTTGTCCTGCCCTCAGGTGCTTTGGAGAATAGTTTGACTCCCTCTTCTTTGGGGCAGCCCCTCAAATATCTGATGACTCAGAGGTGGGTATTCCGCAGGTTCTGACCAGTTCTGGAGAACCGGTAGAGGAAATTTTGAGTAGTTGGGAGAACTGGCAAATCCCGCCTCTGACTGGCCCCACCCCCATTAATTCCCTGCCTCCCATTGAATCCCAGCTGATTGGCTGGGTCTTCTTTGGTTGCCCTGCACAGGAGAACGGAGCTGGAAAGCAGGTTAGTGGGGTGGGGAGGAAATGGGGATTTGCAGTATCCTTCCCCTGCCACGCCCACCGAGACATGCCCACAGAACAGGTAGTAAAATTTTTTGAATCCCACTACTCTATCATGTCTCCACTGGTCCTTCTTTGCATTAACCGTTCTTCGTATGTTTAGAATCCAGCCCCCTAATAATTCTCCGTTGCTCTTCTCTGCACTCTTTCCATAGTCTCAACATCTTTTTTTTTTATAATGTGGTGACCAAAGCTGGATGCAATATTCCAAGTGTGGCCTTACTAAGATTTTGTAGGGCGCTACTAGTACCCTCGTGTTATCCTGATTCTATCCCTCTATGACTATAATGAAAATTCCAAATTCAACTGATTCCCATCAATAATTGGGAATCAGCTAAATTTGGTGAGTCACTTAATTGGGTCATTATTGTGGATTCACTTTCTGTGAGTGAAAGAGGGTAAAGACAGGTCCTCCCTAATAGTCCCCAGAGTTCATAGGGATGGTAGCATGCTTTAGTTTGGCAAGATTCTTACAAGATGGATAGATCAGTTTCCCAACCTTTTTGGCTTTCTGGACCGGCCAGGGGGTGGTTGTGCACGAAGTGGGGATAGTTCCACACAAGCTGCGGGCAAATGCGTGTGCAGCTCCAATTGCATGAGAAGCGAGCATGCGTATCCACCGCTCGCACAAATGGAGCACGCGCACATCTGCTCTCCCATTGCTTGGGCAACTGGAGATGCGCATATGTACGCCTGCCACTTCTGTAGCCCGGTTCTGAAAAGTTAAAGGCCTGGTATTGGGCCACATCCATGGGATTGGGGGACCCATGAGAGAGATGGGTAGATAATAGATTGAGAGAGATGATAGTTGAAAAAGAGATAGAGATGATAGATAGATAGATAGATAGATAGATAGATAGATAGATAGATAGATAGAGATAGAGATATACAGACAGCCAGGGATAGATAGATAGATAGATAGATAGATAGATAGATAGATAGATAGATAGATAGATAGATAGATAGATGATAGGAAGATGGATAAATGGATAGATGGCTAGATAGATGTTAGATAGGTATAGATTGATTGATTGATTGATTGATAGATTGAGAGAGATAATACCTGATAAAGAGAGAGATGATAAATGATAGATAGATAGATAGATAGATAGATAGATAGATAGATAGATAGATGATAGGTAGATGGATAAATGGATAGATTGATAGATAGATGTTAGGCAGGTAGATAAATTTATAGATTGATTGAAATAGGTAATAGATAGAGATAAAGAGATAGAGAGATGATAAATGATATAGATGATAGGTAGATGGGATAGATGGATGGATAGATAGATTGAGAGAGGTAATAGATAGCTGAAAAAGAAATAAGAGAGATGATAAATGATAGATATAGATGGAAAGATAAACAGACAATAGGTGAGGAACAATAAAGAAATTGGCTTGAAAGCAGCACAGTGTGGTTTTCCTGGTTTTTGGACCCTGACAGTCCTGGGATTGTGTGATCCCCCATTTACAATTCTCCTCGGGGACTTCTGACAAATAGAATCAAGGAAGGAAGCCAGAGTCACCTATTGACTCTATCATTCATTTAACAACTGCAAGAATTCACTTAACAACCATAGCAAAAAAAGGTTGTAAAACTAGATGTGCCTCCCTTAACAGCTCCCCTGCTTAGCAGCATAAATCCTGATCCCCACTGTAGTTGTTAAAGGACTTCAGAGAAGAGGAACTAAGATGATTTAAAAGCCTGGAGAAAAAAACATCTGAAGAGTGGTTGTGGGTTTGGGGTATGGCTAGTCTAGAGAAAAGAAGGACTAGGGGAGACATGATAGCGGTCTTCCAATATCTCAGGGGCTGCCCCAAAGAAGAGGGAGTCAAGCTATTCTCCAAAGCACCTGAGGGCAGGACAAGAAGCAACGGATGGAAACTAATCAAGGAGAGAAGCAGCCTAGAACTAAGGAGAAGCTTTCTGACCGTGAGAACAATTAACCTTTGGAACAGCTTGCCACCAGAAGTTGTGGGGGTCCCTGGAGGTTTTTAAGAAGAGACTGGACAGCCAGCTGCCTGAAATTGTATAGGGTCTCCCCTTGAGCTGGGGGTTGGTCTAGAAGACCTCCAAGATCCCGTCCAGATTCCATTCCATTCTTACTTCTCTTCTCTTCTCTTCTCTTCTCTTCTCTTCTCTTCTCTTCTCTTCTCTTCTCTTCTCTTCTCTTCTCCTCTCCTCTCCTCTCCTCTCCGCCTATGCCTATATTATACCTATATCTTGAAATACAAGACTCCAAACTTTTCCCCTGCAATTCATCTGTGATAGGCTTCATCTGTAGTCCTCCTCATTTAATCTACCCCAAGAGCTTTCCTGAAAAGACCTCGAGGGTCTAAATCAGAGGTGGGGAAATAAGACAACCTTTATGACTTGTGGACTTCAGCTGCCCTAGCTAGAATAGGAATTCTGGGAGTTGAAGTCCACAGGCCATAAAAGGGCCACAGTTCCACATCCTTGGTCTAAATCAGGCTCGTCCAACCCGCGGCCCACGGGCCGCATGCGGTCCAGGTTGCCTCGTAATGTGGCCCAGTGCCCACCCCAACCTTCATGCCAGAGCCAGCAAGGAGGAGGAGGAGAGGCAGGCGCAAGGCGAGGAGAGGCGAGCACCACGCCAAGCAGCAACAGAAAAGGCAGGCGCCCTCAGAGTGCCACCTCCTGCTGTTGCCGTTGCCGCTGCCGCTGCTGCTTCTGCCTTCCAGTCCTGCCTCATCCAGCCGGGCCATTTGCAGGAGGAGAGGTAGGCACAAGGCGGGTGAGCTTTCTTCCCCCCCTCCCCCCCCACCCCGCAAAATTTGGCCGGAAAATAAACCGTGATAAAAAAAAAATGTGATAAAAAATAAATAATTTTTAATAATTAATAATAAATAATAAAAATAATTTGGCCGTATTTTGGCTTGAGTTTGGCCGCAGAGCCAAACTGCGATCTGGCAACCCTGCGCCCCATCCATTATATTAGCTCCGCCATCTTATATTAGCTCCACCATCTTGCGGCCTGTGCCACTTTCTGGTAGTCAGGAGACTAAGGCTGGGTTCACACAACGGATTTTGACACAAAATTGGCTGTGGAATTCTGCATTGGTAGCTGAGAAACAATGTCAAACATCTCACTAACTTCATTACCAAATAAATTTAATATGTTAACTATGTTTTCTATGGGTTTTTTGGATGATCAGGTATCGTTACTGTTATTTTATTTTATGTGCGGCCCAAACCAAATTTTCATCTTCTAATCTGGCCCAGGGAAGGTGAAAGGTTGGACACCCCTGGTCTAAATAAAGAGACGTCCTTCAGATCTGCCTTGCAAAGAAACCTGCCTGCATTCTCCACCCGGTTGGACAACCAAGGGAAGACAGTCCTTAAGACCCAATGCTATTTTTTTTGTTATTGTTGTGGAGCAGAGCAGCTCTGTTTAGGAACAATTTGTTGCTGGAAATGGACTTGTTTAAAGCGGACTCACAAGAGAGGAAACATACTGGCTGCATCCTCTTTCTTCACCGTGAAACAATAACAGTAACCTCCTTTTGTTGAGGGCCAAGGGAAACACACCAGGCAACACACACACACACACACAATAGCAGTTGGCCGAGCGAGAAGAGAAATTTGAGTGAGGCTTCAGAAAAACTGCGCTGGGTAAAACTTCCCCCTGGCTTGCTAGGAAAACAAGCATGGATAAAAGAGGCCCAACGAGAAGGGGAAAGGAAAACCATTTTGTATCACGGTCCTTTTTGGACCAGCATTGAACAGAAGCCAGCTTCGTTACCAGAGTACAGTTAGCTTTGAATATTTTGCTGAACTTTGGCGTGGCCTAAAGTTTCTGAGACAGAAAATTACCCCCGTGTCGGAAGCAATATGGTTTTTCTCCTTAGTATTTCCTTGGTTAAGCTGAAATTCTGGTCTATTTGTTTCTTCTTTGTTTGATTTTTTAACTTTTTTATTGTTCTTTTGAATGGTGTGCAAATGTTGTTCTCCTCTATGTGCCTGATGATGGCTGTTTTGTCTGAGCGCCAGGCATTCTCTTGTTTTTTAGGGACCTGGCTTGGTCTACGATGCTCACAGTTTCCCTGTGGAAACTTTGGTTAATTATACCTATGTGACATGAAGTTCAACACGTGTTGCAAACACTAATCGGTATTCGTGCATGTGTTGTGCTAATCTTCTGCCTGTCATTTTTCTGTAATTTTATAAGTTGATTTTTTTTTTATAAAAAAAACAAAGGAATAAAAGATATATAGACCAGAAAAATTTTGAAGAAGAAAATCAAGAAAAAGAAGAATGGAATGGAATGGAATGGAATGGAATGGAATGGAATGGAATGGAATAGAATAGAATAGAATAGAATAGAATAGAATAGAATAGAATAGAATAGAATAGAATAGACAGGATGGAATGGAATGGAATGAAATGGAACAGAACAGAAAAGAAGAGAATAGAAAAGAATAGACTAGAAGAGAAGAGAATAAGAATAAGGACTGAGCAGAGTTGAAGAGAGTAGAACAGAATAAAAGGGAAGGGAGAAGAATAAGTAAACTAATCTCTCTTCCCCAACTTTTCTCAAGTTATCCCAAGATGGTGCTTGCCAAGTTCTGCCTGCTCCCACCCCACTGCTGCATCAGTTTCCATAAAAATGCAGTTCCATTGTCAATCAAAGCCTTATTGGCTCCTTGGACAGCACGACAGCTGTTAGCGACCTCGTGAATATACTAAACATCTTGAATCATTTTTTTCGGCACAGGCTGCTATAGGGTTGAATTCAACTCAGAGAGCTGTTACACCCTGGAGCGCAGCTACGTGTTTGTTTTTATCAACAAGCAGATGTTGTTATAGTGATGGGAAGAAAAGGATGGGGTTTTTGGTTTAGAATCTGCATTATTTCAATCCCGAATCTATAAGTCAGTGTTTTTATTTTTTTTATGCACCTTGGTCCTTGCCGACCACAGGGGTTAACAGCAGGGTCTTATAAACCCAAGGGCACTCAGAGATGCAAATTAAAACCAATTGGATTTAATCCCCAAGTCAAATTGATTTTTCAGATTGGATTATTGTCTTGGATCAAATTAAAGCAGTTGTCTCCGCTTTCTTTTTTGCACATGTCACCAAGTGTTCTTCTCTTATGTAACTGTCTCGCTTCAAAATTGACCGTATGTTCCTCTAGTCAGCTATCTTTCCTTTTAAATCAAATTAATTCCATTACAAAGGAAGATAAAACACAAAATAACAGAAATAAAATAATTGGGAAGGAGGGGGAGGGATCCAAAAATTTAAAAGTGAAAAGCTTTTTTTTCCTTGTCCCTTTCTAAATAGAGGATCACTATTTCAAATAGAGGGTCACTTTTATAGACAATTTCTATTACCTACAAAAGCCTTAGTCAACTTTGGCTACTTTAAGATGGGTGGACTTCAACTCACAGAATTCTGGGAGTTGAAATCCGCCCATCTTAAAATGGCAACATTCACCAAAATTGAGCTACTAAACTGAAGCCCAACTATCTTAAAAGTGGCCAATGTTCATCAAAATTGATCAAAGAAGAGCGGGTAAACTTATTCTCCAAAGCCCAAGAAGGCAGGACAAGAAACAATGGATGGAAACTAATCAAGGAGAGAAGCAACTTGGAATTAAGGAGAAACTTCTTAACAGTGAGGACAATTAACCAGTGGAACAGCTTGCTACCAGAAGCTGTAGGCGCTCCACCCCTGGAGGTTTTTAAGAAGTGATTGGACAGCCGCTTGTCTGAAATGGGATAAGGTTTCCTGCTTGAGCGGCAGGCTGGACTAGAAGACCTCCAGGGTCCCTTCCAGCTCTATTCTGATTCAAAACTAATGTCCACCCCTCTTAAAGTGGCCATGTTGACCAGAACTGAAGTCTACAACTCTTAAAGCGGACCGCATTCATTTACAACAATGAATATGTCTATTTCATATTCCACCCAGCTTTCGATAATGAGATGGGGCAGTATATAAATTTAATTAATAAATGAAATAAATATTCTGCTTTTGGGGCTGTAAGCCCCATGCTATCAACTTCCAACCCATTGTTTCTCAACCTTGGCCAAAAAGCTGGCTAGAGAATTCTGGGCAATGATATATTCAGCCATTTTAAAGCTGTCAAGGTTGAAAAAAAGGCCTTCTAATCCCTGTGACGTTGTATAGGAACAGTGAGAACTCTAAAACGGAATCGGAAGGACCATCTCTAACCTGTTTGTTCGAATGATTTTTGTTCCTGTTGCTGTCCAAAAATCCACCGCATTTGCCAAGGGCGGCGAGATCCTTCATAATAGAATTAAGAACTTCTTCCTCATCTGCAAAGAGAAAAAAGAAAAGGAAAATTAGATTCGATCCCTGAAACTCTGGGGCATCTCCTCAAGGCCCATATAATACACGGCACAAATAGATAGGTAGTCCTCGGCTTACAGAGGTTCAGTTAGTGACCATTCAGAGTTACAACAACACTGAAAAAAGTGACGGGACCATTTTTCACACTTATGATCAGACGCTTAGCAACAGAATCGTATTTATGACCGCTGCAGTCTCCCACATGGCTCCCTTTGGGGACCTTCTGACAAGACGAAAGCCCGGTTCACTCACAGTCGCGTTACTAACTTTAAAACTGCAGTGATTAACTCAACAACTGCGGAAAGAAAGGTCGTAAAATGGGGTGAAGCTCATTTAACAACTGTCTTGCTTAGCAACAGAAGTTTGGGGCCGTAAGTTGAGGGCTACCTGTATGGAAGCCTTCTCTTGGTGGTGTAACCAAGATCTCGGAGAGGTACCCCATCCCTCAGTGGGGAAGAAAGGGAAAGGCACAGAGAGATAGAACAATAATACCCACCCCTAAATTTGGATTACAAATTGCTTGCAGTGTTGCTGGAGAGCAATCAATATTTCTTCCCTACGGAAGTGCTGGCTATCATTTAGAATGAGGTTGCAACAGAAGGAATAAAGTTGTACAGGAAAAAAATAAATGTTTTCAGTCAGAACCTTCAGCTGCTCAAACACCCAAATTGGGTGGGTGGGTGGTATTTATTCCCCTCCCCCACCCGAAAGAAAATATGAACGAGCAGTCCTCTTCTTACAACCGTTCATTGAGTGAGGGTTCGAAGGTACAACAGCACTGAAAAAAAGTGGCTTCAGACGTTTGTCACATGACTTCAGGAAACTGGAGCCGTCATAGATATGAGTCAGTTGCCAAGTAAGTGTTTGAATTTGGATCGTGTGACCATGGGGGGAATGCTTCAATGGTCATAAGTGAGGATAACGTCGTCAATCACTTCTTTCAGTGCGGCTATAACTTTAAACGGTCATAAAACGAATTGTTGCAAGTTGAGGACTGTCTGTAGAAGAAGAGGGCCCAACACTCAGGATGAAAAAACCTCCAGCGATGGAACGTCCACAATTTCTGAAAACAAGCTGTTCCACTGATTAATTGTTCTTACGGTAAGGAAGTTACTCCTTAATTCCAGGTTGCTTCTCTCCTTGATTAGTTTCCATCCATTGTTTCTTGTCCTGCCTTCTGATGGTTCGAAAAATAAGTTGACCCCCCCTTCTTTGGGGCGGGGTCTTAAGATATTGGACAATTGCTATCATGTCATCCCTAGTCCTTCTTTTCTCCAGACTAACCATGCTCAATTCCTACAACCATTCTTCACAGGTTTTAGTCTCCAGGCCTTTAACCGTCTTAGTTGCGCTTTTTTCAAAGCCTCAACATTTTTTATTTTTATTTGGTAATGGGGTGACCAAAACTGGATGCAATATTTCAGGTGTGGCCGTACTAAGGCTTTATAAAGCAGTATTAATACCTCATGTGATTTTGATTCAGATTATCAGAAAAATCTGCCACCTATGCAGCTATGGATGGAATAACGGATGGAAACTGAACAAGGAGAGATTTAACCTGGAATTAAGGAGAAACTTTCTGACAGTGAGAACAATGAACTCATGGAACAGAAGTTGCCCTCGGAAGTTGTGGGAGCGTCATCACTTGAGACTTTCAAGGAGAGACTGGACGGCCATTTGTCAAAAATGGTGTAGGGTCTCCCGCTTGGGTGGGGGGTTGGACTAGATGACCTACAAGGTCCCTTCCAACTCTGATTATCTGTAATCTATGCATATTTAAGAAAACAGATACAAAATTATTTTTTAAAGGTATCTAAGTTAATGCCGTTATCTAATTAACACGGTGCAGCCTGGCTGGAAATTTGTATTACTAGGTTTTGCAAGAGCACATTTTCGAGAGAGGAAAAGCGTATGATGTGCAGCTCGAAGAATGTGCAGTGGGCTGTGATCCAAAGAACTGAAATAATATCAGCTTTAAATGAGTCTACGCTGTTCTTCCTCAACTGTCCTCTGGACGGCTAAGTAAGTTTTTATTATAGAGAAGGAATCACTTCCTTTAGTCCTCTCGATTTCCCAAAGCTTTTGCATTTTGGGAAGTCCTTTCTCCTGAACTTTGCAAACGAAAAATAATTAGCAGTCTTGCATGGCTTCGCTTTAAACAGCAAGTGGAACAAATCTTTTTCTGCAAAAAAAAAAAAAGTTAACATCTCGGGTGAGCTGCAAACTTGGATCAACAAACAATCTCTTTGGTTGCAAAGCCATCTATCCATCATGTAATAGTAGTTAATAGTTACTACTCAATAGTAGTAACTGTGAGAAGGATCTCGGAGTCCGAGTGGACAACCATTTAAATAGGAGCCATCCATGTGCAGCAGCTGCCAAAAATGCCAACACAGTTCAAGGCTGCATAAACAGAGGGCTAGAATCAAGATCATGTTAATGCCGCTTTATAATGGAATACTGCAATCAGTTTTGGTCACCACAATGTAAGAGATGTTGAGACTCTAGAAAGAGTGCAGGGAAGATCAACAAAGAGGATTAGGGGACTGGAGGCTAAAACATAAGAAGAAAGGTTGCAGGAACTGGATATATCTAGTCTAATGAAAAGAAGGACTAGGAGTGACATGACTGCAGTCTTCCAATATCTCAGGGGCTGCCCCAAAGAAGAGGGAGTCAAGCTATTTTCCAAAGCACCTGAGGGCAGGACAAGAAGCAATGGGTGGAAATTAATCCAGGAGAGAAGCAACCTAAAACTAAGGAGAAATTTCCTGATAGTTAGAACAATTAATCAGTGGAACAACTTGCCTCCAGAAGTTGTGAATGCTCCAACACTGGAAGTTTTTAAAAAGATGTTGGATAACCATTTGTCTGAAGAGGTGTAAGGGTTTCCTGCCTAGGCAGGGGTTGGACTAGAAGACCTCCAAGGTCCCTTCAAACTCTGCTATTCTATTCTATTCCATTCTATTCTCTAAACTCGTTTATTAAAGGCCTTCTCCCGCAGATGGTATTTTTCCAACCAGGATTGATTGCAACTCTAGGGATCTTCCTTAAAAGATTCCATAGAAGGATAGGAATCGTGTTTCCTTCACAGTGGTTTTCAAACTAGACAACTTTAAGAGGTGTAGACTTCAATTGTGGAGTTCTGGGAGTTGAAGTCCACACCTCATAAAAGCAGGCTTAAAGCAAGATCTTGTAACTGTGGGATGATGATCCTGTTTTTGTTTTTTTTTTAAACCCTTTTCAGAAATGCAATTTAGAATAAGCAGGGCTCAAAACATTTCTCCTGTATCTCTTTCTAGGAGAACATCTGCGAAGTTTCTATAACAACCTGCAGCTTGTCCAAAATGTGAACAAATAAAATGAAAGCACTCAATAAGGTTTCTCCCAAAGGATGATAGACATAAGTTGGAAGCCAGGTTTTGGAATAATCACCAGTGAATATTATGGACCAGTGTATCTTCACAACAGTAAATATGAAAGGAAACGATGAAGAGACGGGAACAGCCTATTCTCCAAAGCAGCTGAAGGCAGGACAAGAAGCAACAGATGGAAACTAATCAAGGAGAAAAGCAACCTAGAACTAAGGAGGAATTTCCAGACAGAACAATTTACCCATGGAACAGCCTGCCTTCAGAAGCTGTGGACGCTCCATTCTGGGAGTTGAAGTCCACACGTCTTAAAGTTGCCACGTTTGGGGACCTCTGATCTCAGGTTGTGGGGAGCTGAGACAGGAAACCCAAATCTCTTTAAAGTATTTTTTAAAAAATCCTAGAAAAAGAGGGTGTCAATTCATTTTCATTTTCTTGCCAGGAAAGCTACAGAAATAACCTCCATTTGCAACCAATAAAAAAGGTGCAAATGGTCCTCGCTTAGCAACTCCCCCATTTAGTGACCAACTGCAGTTAACAGTGGTCATGAAAAATTACTTTGCAATCTTTCTCGCATTCATGACCCCTGCGGGTCTGTAAAACAAAAGGAAGCTGAAGTAAGGTCATAGCCCAGATTTTACTCAGCAACTGCTTTGCTTAACAGCCAAGTTCCTAGTCCCAATTGTGGTCACTAAACAAGGACTACTTGTACATGAAGGTATGATTACTTGTCTTATACCACACCAAGATCCCACCCAAAAACTGGACCAATCAGGATCCAAAAATAGGCAAATCGGAAACTTCCCTGGGCAAACACCAACTCAGGATTCACTTAACTGTGATAAAAATGGTTGTAAAATCAAGTCAGATCACATGATTATTCACTTAATGACCACATTGCTTAGTGACTAAAATCCCAGGCATAACTATGGTTGTAAGTCAAGGAATCTATCTATAAATACATAAAATAAATTGCAAAATTCTTCAGGCTCTCTTCATAATCTATCTGCCAGCTAAATATTTTAGGGCAGAATTGGCCAAATTAATTGTGGCGTTAATTTAATCAACTTTAGAAAACAGGGTTAATACAGATGCTTAAAATAGGTCAGCAGGAAGATAGATAGCATCATTAATTCATTGCAAAAAAAAAAAATACTATTTTTTTAACCCCCACACCCATTGTCTGTGGCTTCAAAGTTTGGTTGAAGAAGAAGGGAATTTCAGAAAACCACCCTTTGCAGAGGTGAGAGTGATTAGGAAATGGGGAACCCTTTCATCTGTCTATTGTCCACATTCATTCTGTCCACAAAATAGGACGGAAATTCTGTGTCCCCCACAACAGAATCATTTTGATATAATAAATATAAACATAACAAGCTTTTGGTGAAACTGAGAACTGCCTGTAAAGCGGTCTACAGAGAGTCAAGCAATAAATATGCAAATTTCATATTTTCTGGATCAGTACTTGATCCAAAGTTACTCCAAAACTCATTGGCTCTTTCCTAGAAAGCCACAATTATATCATATAAATAAATAAATACATATTTTCCTTTGTGTCATCCACATTTGCTTCATATTAAGTAGAATTTTCCCATTGTTTAATTTTAACTCCTCAACTTCCCTTTTTATACTGTTCTTAAGAACTCGGCTGCTTCTCACACAAATATTTCTGAATTTAAAATGTTGAGATGGGAGGAGGGATTTTTTTTTATTTATTTTAAAAAAGAGGAAATAAGAGGCTTTGTAAAACAGAAGAAAAATCAGAAAAACAATTGCCTGGCTATCTTATAGGCAAAACGTTTACTTTGGTTCAAGTTAAAAAAAAAAAAAGAAAACTTATAAAAACCTGGGTTTACTTTTAATGTGAAAGAGAAATACAGTGAAAGAAATTAACTGGGTGATAATGAAGAGCTTGCCCTCAGAAGTTGTGGAAGCTTCATCACTGGACGCTTTCAAGAAGAGACTGGACTGCCATCTGTCAGAAATGGTGGAGGGCAGAGGTGGGATTCAATTTTTTTAACAACTGGTTCTGTGGGCATGGCTTAGTTGGTGGGCATGGCTTGGTGGTCATGTGACTGGGTGGTCGTGTCTTGGTGGTCATGTGACTGGCTGGGCGTGGCCAACTCAATGTCACTCACATCGAGGCACGCATCTCCTCACCTGGCCTCTCATGACTGTGGGGATGCTGCAACAGTTGTAAGTGTGAAAAATGGTCATAAGTCACTTTTTTTCAATGGTCCCTCCACACAAGCAAAGTACCAGAAAAGGAGGGGGAAAAAAACTCCAGAGACGGTCCAGAGACAGGAAGTCTAGTCCTGCCAAGAATGTAATAAGGGTTAATGGAGAGGCAGTTTCTGTAAGCAACACCAGAATGTTTCCTTCCTGCCTTCCTTACAGGATTAGGCCAGTAATTTCTTCTAACAACTGGTTCTCCGAACTGCTTAGAATGTTAACAACTGGGTTCTAGCGAATAGGTGAGAACTGGTAGAATCCCACCCCTGGTGTAGGGCTGTGATGGCGAACCTATGGCACATGTGCCGGAGGTGGCACACAGAGCCTGCACTTTGGGCACTCGAGCTATCACCCTAGCTCACCTCCGCTACACATGCATGCGTACCTCCCGCCGGACAGCTGGTCTTTGGGTCTCTGCTGCGCATATGCAGGGGGCAAGGCGCGTGCAGGGATTGCGCATGCATGTATGTGGGGCGCACACACAGGGGTTGCACACGCATGCATGGGAGGCGGGGTGCACACACGGGAGGGTCACGCACACATGCCTGGATATGGGGTGCATGTGCAGGTCATGCGTGTACACACAAGGGTCACAGGGGGGGTCACATGTGCATGCACGGGGTGGGGCGCATGCAGGGGGTGCGCGTCTGTTGTATTTGGGGAGCGTGCTTTAGGCATTTAGTGCCAATAAGGTTAACCATCACTGGTGTAGGGTCTCTTGCTTGGGTGGGGAGTTGGCCTAGACGACCTACAAGGGCCCTTCCAACTCTGTTAACCTGTTAACATTTCTCTATTTTGCAGAAATTTATATATTTAAAAATCGTATATATGGAATTATAGAGGTGGAAGGGACCTTGGAGGTCTTCTAGTCCAACCCCCTGGCCAAGTCAGGAGTCCTTATAATATCCCAAACAAATGGATGTCCAATCTCTTTGAAAAGCCTCCAGCGCTGGAGCTCCCACAATTCTGGAAAGCAATTTAATTAATTAATCCATTGATTAATGGCTCTCCCTGTCAGGAAATTTCTGGTTATTTTTAAATTGTATTGCTCTTTAACAATCTTCCACCCCTTACTTCTTGCCCTGCCCTGAAGAAAAAACGTAAAGAGTTAAATTGATGCCCTTTTCCCTAAGCACTTCAAGTACAGATAGTCCTCGACTTACGACCACAATTGAGCCCGAAATTTCTATTGCTAAGTGATTAAGCGACTTTTGCCTCTCTCTTTTACGGCCTGTCTTGCGAGTTGTTGCCAAATGATTCACTGCGGTGGGTAAGTTTATAAACCGGTCGTTGAGTGAATCTGGCTTTCTCGTGCTTGTCAGAAGATCGCAAAAGGGGATCACATGACCTTGGGACACAGCAACCATCATAAGTACGAGGCGTCGGCCAAGCATCTGAATTCTGATCACACGGGGATGTCAAAATGATTCACTTTTTTTCAGTATCATTGCAACTTTGGTCACTAAGTGAACTGTTGTAAGCCGAGGACTACCCGTATTGGAAGACTGCTCTCATATCTCCTCTGAGCCTTCTCTTCGTTAAAGGTTCCCCCTCACACATAGGTGTTAGTCAGTTCTGGCTTTAGGGGGCGGTGCTCATCTCTGTTACAAAACTGAAGAGTCAGCACTGTCCGAAGACGTCTCCGTGGTCATGTGGCCAGCACGACTAAATGCCTTTGAAGGCGCATGGAACGCTGTTACCTTCCCACCAAAGGGGTCCCTATTTTTCTACTCGCATTTTTACATGCTTTCGAACTGCTAGGATGGCAGGAGCTGGGACCAGGAACGGGAGCTCACTCCGTTACGCGGCGCTAGGGATTCGAACCGCCAAACTGCCAACCTTCCTGATCGACAAGCACAGCGTCTTGGCCACTGAGCCACCGCGTCCCTTCCACTCTCTTCGTTAGGATGAACATAACTACCTCCCTTAACTGTTCATCATTTGCTTTAGCCTCCAGACCCTTCATCGTTTTTATATTGTAGTATCCAGAACCAGTTTTGGTATTCCAAGCGTGGCTTCGGCAGGATAGCACAGAGTGGTACTCATACTTCCCAGGCTGTTGAGGTTATATCCCTCTGTGGATGGGAGCGGCAGCACATGGCTGGTTCATGCTTAGGTGGAGTCCACCAGGGCAACTAGAACCCATACGCAGTTACTACTAGTATGTACCACCAAAGTCTTTTAGGACTCGTGGCTGTCTTAGCCTTAGGCAAATATCAATCGGCCAGGGAAATTAAGTGTATAAATTTCATGCCAGTGAATTTCAGACTCGGCTACTTTTAACTTATATTTAACTTATATTTACTTTTAACTTATATTTAAAATATAAGTTTGCTAGAAGAGAAGAGAGTGTAAAATGAGCAATGTATGCTGGATCAGAGCTCTGTTCCTATCTGGTTCAGCCATCGATTTTTCTAGTGGCCAATCCGCTATACAAGGAGGCACCTGAAGAGGAGGGGGAGGGGGAAGAAGGGGAGGAAGAGAAAAAGGAGGAAGAGGGAAAGGAGGAGGAAGAGGAAGAGGAGGAGGAAGAAGAGGAGAGGAGGAAGAGGAGGAGGAGAAGGAGGAAGAGGAAGAAGAGGAGGAAGAGAAGGAGGAAAAGGAAGAAGGGGAGGAAGAGAAGGAGGAAAAGGAAGAAGGGGAGGAGGAGAAGAGGAGGAGGAAGAGAAGAGCAAAGGAAGAGGAAGAAGAGGAGGAAGAAAACGAAGAAGGGGAGGAGAAGAGGAGGAGGAAGAGAAGAAGGAGAAGGGGAGGAGAAGTAGGACAAGTAGAACAAGAGGAGGCAAAGGAGGAAGAGGAGGAAGAGAAGAAGGGGAGGATGAGAAGAGGAGGAGGAGGAAGAGGAAGAACAAGAGGAGGAAGAGGGGGAGGGAGAAGGTGAGAAGGAGGAGGATGAGACAAGGAGGAGGAGGAAGAAGTGGAGGAGGAGGAGGAAGAGGAGGAGAAGGAAGAAGTGGAGGAGGAGGAAGAGAAGAGAGGAAGAAGGGAGGAGGTGAAAAAGAGGAGAAAGAAGGAGGGAGAAGGAGAAAGAGGAAAAGCAGAGAATCCCTGCGGTTGTTTAGTGAGTCACACAGTTGTTAGGTGAATGTGGCTTCCCTATTGACTTTGCTTGTCAGAAGGTCGCAAAAGGGGACCACGTGACACCCCACCCCACCTGGGACACCGCAACGGTCATAAATGTCAAGCAACCGAATGCGAACCAAGTGACTATGGAGATGCTACAAGAGTGTGAGAAATGATTAAGTCGCTTTTTTCGATGCCATTGTAATTTTGAACCGTCACTAAATGAACTGTTGTCAGTCAAGGACTACGTACACTTCTAAAGATGGTGAAACCATCTGATGGGATTTGATAGGCTGCATATTGGGAACCCAAGAGCTGCCACCAACCTCAGGAAAATAGGAATAGATTGTAATGGAAGATTAGATTAGACATCTAATTAGGGTATTCGACTTATGACCAACAGCTGACCCCAAAATTTATCTTACTAAGGGAAACATTGGTTAAGTGAGTTTTGCCCCATTTTGCGACCTTTCTTGCTGCACTTGTTAAATGAGTCATTGCAGTTGTTGTGTTAGTCACACGGTTGTTAAGTGAATCTGGCTTCCCCCACTGACTTTGCTTGTCGGTGGGTCGCAAAAGGGATCACGTGCCCCTGGGATACCGCAAGCATCATAAATGCGAGTCAATTGCCAATCATTTCTGGTACATTTTTCTCCAACATATTTTGTTTTATTATTAGTTTATATAAAATACAAAAATACGAAATAAAATTTCAGGGGAAGGAAAGAGGAAGGGGGAAAATGTGAGGCAAAGGGAAAATAGCAAGGAAAGGCATTGATTTCCGACTCTCTTGGGTGCAATTGATAATAGTATCCTAAACTTTTTATTTTCACATAATAATATAAACTAGCCATTTCTATAACAATAAGCCCATTAATCGGTAAAACCCAAAATCAAAGTTTCGTTTTTTTTCCCCACCACAAGCACAAAGCCCAGGAATGGTTTCCAAGTAACGGGGAGATCAACGTGTCCTTCCGGTTTTGTGTGTAAGGTAGTTTTGCTACTATTAACATACATATAACGTCAAAGTTCCTATTTTCCCCCCAAGTCTTTTGGAAGAAAAGTTTCTGGTTTTATCTTATTCACTTTGAGATTGTCTGTGGAGACTCTCAATCCTCCACGTCACGCCTGTCCCAAAGGTACTTTTTTTTCCCCCAAGAAGCTACTGGTTTTTCTTTAAAGATGTTTCGCTTCTCATCCTAGAAGCTTCTTTAGCTCGAAGAAGTAGCTACTAGGAGGAGAAGCGAAACATCTTCAAAGAAAAAACAAAAAAGTCCAGTTGCCTTGTCAAAAAAACAAAGAACTTTGGGGTAACTTTGAGAATATTCTGTATTAAGATGTTAATTCCCAAGTGTCTGAATTTTTTTTTTTTTTTTGAAAAAAGGCTTTTTAATTTTATTTTTACAAACATTCTATCTTTTCTTTAAACAGATATGTCGGGTACACGTATCTTGTGCCAAGTATTTATGGTTAATTCAATTTCCTTACCATAACAACAATAATTACAATGCATTCTTATTTTGTACTACTATACATAATACTTCTTATCGTTATAGCCATCCCCTTCTTAACTCCTTCCCTTCTATATTCATATATATTCTATATAGGTATCTTAAATGTTCATATGTTTAATTTCTAAGTTTCATATTTCTTTTCCAAGCATTGATAGAATATTTCCCATATCATATAATACTCAGTTTGTTTGTTTTCTTTAACTGCCAGAGTTATTCTATTCATTTCTGCACATTCTAGTATTTTCCTAATCATGTCCTCTTGCGTCTGAATTTTGATCATGTGACCAGGGGAATGCTACAAATGTGAAAAACAGTCATAAGTCAATGTTTTTGGTACTGTTGTAACTTTGAATGGTCACTAAAAGGAGCATAAGCTGAGGATCAACTGTGGATATGGACAACAAGCTGAACATCAGTCATCAGTGGAAGACAACTGATAGGAGAACTAACACAATTCTAGGCTGGATGAGAAGACGCATTGTATCAAAGACACACAACGTCATTATTACCAGAGGTGAGTATTCAGCAGGTTCTGACCAGTTCTGGAGAACCGGTAGCGGAAATTTTGAGTAGTTCGGAGAACCGGCTAATCCCACCTCTGACTGGCCCCGCCCCCTTCTATTCTCTGCCTCCCATTGAGTCCCAGCTGATTGGCTGGCTCTTCTTTGGTTGCCCTGCACAGGAGAACGGAGCTGGAAAGCAGGTCAGTGGGGACTGGGGAGGGAATGGAGATTTTGCAGTATCCTTCCCCTGCCACGCCCAAGCCAAGCCATGCCCACCAAGCCATACCCACAGAACCAATAGTAAAAAAAATTGAATCCCACCATAGCTTATTACTCTTTGTTAATTGCTGTTCTTGTATATGCTTATACTTCATCAATTCCACAGGAACTGAAAGACAACCCATTCTACACCACCCAAAAATACAGGATCAACCCCCAAACAGAAAAAGACTCACCCATGGTTGTATCGTCATTAGGTCTGTGTCCCGCTCTTGACTTGGTGCACTTGCACTGTTAAGACCTTCAGTAATAATAGCCGCCCTGCCAAAAAAAAAGAAAAGTTATTAGGAAGGTATATCTTGCCTTGGTGGCACCAATTAGCTGGCTTTGGCTAATCTGGGTCAGGTCTTGGATGGGAAGTCATTTTTGGAATCCGGGAATTAAGAGAGGTTGAAAAACATCCTGGAACAAACCATTGGGGATCACTTTGTAACACACTCAGAAAATGATATGGATGAATCAGGAGCTCAAATGGGCTTCAAGGCAACTCCTACTTTGAGATTCTAATCAAAATTTGGATTTAGCATTTAAAAAAAAAAGGCATCCTACCTCCAACATTCCCAGAGAATGTCTTTCTTCTTCCAACAGTCATGGCAAATGTACAGGTGGAACATTCGTTTAGCAAAGTTGCAACGGCACTGAAAGGAGGACTTACAACCAGTCCTCACACATATGACTTTCACAATATCTCCAAGGTCACCTGATCAAAATTTGGTCACTTGGCAACTGGGATATATTTATAACATCCCAAACCTGAAAGCCGGCTGGATGACTTTGGGCCAATCACCGGGAGACGGGGAGTTCTAGCGCCACCTTGGTCATGAAAGTTGGTTAGGTGATTTTACTCCAATCACCAGGAGATGGTGAGTCCTTTCCTCAAAATAAAACTAGCCAGCATAAGCATGTATCTTTTAAAAGGATGACTAACAGAACGGGCTCACCCCTAAGAAAGATAGTGGGCTGACTCTGGGCGGTGAGTTCTAGTCCCACCAGAGACGGTGAGTTCTAGTCCCACCTAGCTGGGCGACTTTGGGCCAGTCATTCTTTCTCACCCACCTCAGAGGACTAGTGTCAAGAAAATAGGAGGAGAAGGAAGTATTGGAGTCTTGAGCTATTTATTAAAAGAAAATAACGGTAGGGTTTTAAAAAGTTTTAGAACAAACCCGCTTCCCAGCAAACGCCAAGCCAATCAGCTATCAAATTCTTGGCTTCAACAACCATCCTAGCCCAATGATTGGGGGAAGAATCATACGAAAACAAAGAGTCACGTGGGAAAGAATATACGGTATTTTAGAAAAAAAATCCTCCAGGCTTACTTTCAGGAAATTTCTGGGACGCCTGACAGACAAAGCGTGGGATGTTTGGTGTGTTTGTGTCTGTTGTGCATGAATGAGTGTGTTGATGAATGAACACGTTCTTTTTTTTTTTTTTATGCAATACAGACCTGTTTGAAAATATTATTTTTGGGGAGAAATTTGGGATAGCAGCTGGACTACCCCTAGAAAGAAAAAAACAAACCCAATTGTGGTTTCTTATATCCTGAAAAATCAAACTGGAACAAGAATAGAAAGGGAAAACACAAGCTTAAATCATGCTGTCGTTATATCAATGCCGGTAGTCTTTGATTTACGACCACTTACAAATTTATGTTAATGAGACGTTAAGTGAGTTTTGCCCCACTTCACAACCTTTTTTGCCACAGTTGTTAAGTGAATCACTGCAGTTGATAAGTTAGTAACACCGTTGTGAAGGGAATCTGGTTCTCCATTGAGTTTGCTTGTCAGAAGGTCGCAAAAGGGGGTCGTACAATCTTGGGATACAGCAGTGGTCGTAAGTATGAAGCACTTACCAAACGGCTGAATTTTGATCATGTGACTGGAGATGTCACAATGGTTGTAAGTGTGAAAATGAATCACAAGTCATTTTTTTCAATGTAGTTGTAACTTTCAACGGTCACTAAATGAACTGTTGTAAGTCGAGGACTATCTGTATTTACGACAGCTGCAGTAGCCCAGGGTCATGTGTTCATCATCTGTGACCACCCCCACCCTCAAGCTGGCTTCCAACAAGGAAAGCCATGGCAAAATGTCATAAAATAGGGCATGACTCATTTAACAATCATTTCACTCAGCAATGGAAGTTCGGGTCCCAATTGCCCCCCAATAATCTGGGTCCTCATTTTACCGACCTCGGAAGGATGGAAGGCTGAGTCAACCTTGAATTGGTCAGGATCGAACTGCTGACAGTGGGCAGAGTTAACCTGCAATACTGCACTCTAACCACTGCGCCACCATAATCCATAAAGGTCTATATTATATGTTATGAAGTTGGTAATGCCTTTCGATTGCGTATAGATAAACCTTCTCTAGGATGATCTATTCTCCAACCGATCCTTCAGATCTTCTTAACAGGGAACACATGATTTCTGCAACAGACTCCGTCTGCTTTGTTCCTCACCATCTTCGTTTCCCTTTTGTCTTCCCCAGTTATAACTTTGAACAGTCACTAAATGAATGTAATAGTAAGACTTGCAATTTTGCATCCAGTTTTGATCGCCACAATGTAAAAAAGATGTTGAGACGCTAGAAAAAGTGCAGAGAAGAGCAACCAAGATGATTAAGGGACCGGAGGCTAAAACATATGAAGAACGGTTAAAGGGACTGGGTAGGTCTAGTTTAGTGAAAAGGAGGATTTGGGGTTATATGTATATGCCACCAATATCCAAGTGGGGATATTTGGTTTCTGTCCTACCATCAGAAAAGGGGAAGAGAGACGTTGGAAGTCGCTGAATCAAAACCAAAACTGGGCTTGGAACAAATCCAGGGGTGTCAAACTCACAGGCTGCGGGCTGGATGCGTCACGTGCTGGCCCTGCCCCCGCCCGATTTAGGTAAAGGTAAAGGTTCACCTTGCACATATGTGCTAGTTGTTTCCAGCTGTAGGGGGTGGTGCTCATCTTCATTACAAAGCTGAAGAGCCAGCGCTGTCCGAAGACGTCTCCGTGGTCATGTGGCTGGCATGACTAAACGTCGAGGGCGCACACAACGCTGTTCCCTTCCCCCAAAGTGGTCCCTGTTTTTCTACTTGCATTTTTACATGCTTTCGAACTGCTAGGTTGGCAGACAAGTAACAGGAGCTCATTTCATTACGCAGTGCTAGGGATTCGAACTGGCAAACTGCCGACCTTTCTGATCGACAGGTTCAGTGTCTTGTCCACTGAGCCACCGTGCTTTAACAAAGGGGGGGGGGGTGAGTCCCAATACGTCACATGATGCTGCTGTGACGACCCAAGTTTGACACCCCTAAATCCTTCTGGATGTTTCACAATAGGGGGAACAACACTTGGTTGAAAAAAAAAAATCACACATTGAAGCATTGCATTTTGCCTTAATTACATTGGATGATGTTTCGTCCATCTAGCTCAGAATTCATTTTACTTTGGACAACGGAAACCCTTCTCTGTTTCTTAAGCCAAAAGGATGTAGAACAGGAGTTGCCAACCCCAGTCACTACTGAGCCATAGCTTGCTCAAAAATGGGCAATGGGGAAGTGCACATTAAGTTCCCCTCACGTGAGCAGAGGGCACTTCTGGGTGAAGCTACAGAGCGGAGGGCACTAGCTCGCGAGTGAAGCTTCGTGCTTGATTGCAAGCACCTTCTACTCACACGTGAAGCTCCAGTTGGATCAGCGTAGGGAGCGTGCGTTGCTCACACAATCAGAGCTGTGCGTGCGCCTGCCATTCACACACTCTCACACACAAACACGTTGGCTGTGCCACCAAGCTGGAAACGCTACGGACTGCTGATGTAGATGACTAGGGTGAGTCCAAAGGAGTCGTCAAACGTGTCGTAAGTCATGAGTCCCTGCGTGCCCACAAGAGATATAAGTCCAGCCCGCCTTGAATTCCTTTCTTATCTTCCGCTCATTTCCCTTGACTGTTAGTTGATCAGATTCTTGTAGAGAGCTTAAGTTTGCAATAAATCTGTATACGCATTTGAAGTGCCCGAATCTCCTGATTTCCCTGGCGTTTGACAGAGGATTCTCACATCATTCTTTTTTAAAAAAATCAATTAACTAATTTATTTATTAATTAAATTCCACTGCCCACCCTACCTAGGTGGACGATTGACAAGAGAATGGAAAAGCCATATCAATGTAGGTAGTCCTCAATTTACAACCACAGCTGAGCCCAAAATTTTTGTTGTTAAGTGTGACAATTGTTAAAGTGACAGTTGTTCCATTTTACGACCTTTCTTGCCACAGTCATTGCAGTTAAATTAGTAGCATGGTTGTAAAGTGAATCTGGCTTCACTTGGCTTGTCAGAACATCGCAAAAGGGGATCATGTGACCATGGGACACTTCAACTGTCATAACTGGGTGGGGAATTCTGGGAGTTGAAGTCCATACGTCTTAAAACAAGCAGGC
>NW_020769416.1:1764775-1887766 GCF_900518735.1 Pseudonaja textilis | reverse complement strand
CAGCTGGGCGACTTTGGGCCAATCACCAGGAGACAGTGAGTTCTAGTGCCCCTCATCCATGAAAGCCATCAGGGTGACTTTGGGCCAATCACCAGGAAACAGTGAGTTCTAGTTCTGCCTTAGGCATGAAAGCTAGGTAAGTAACTTTGGGCCAATCCACCTCAGAGTTGTTGTTGAGGAGGAAATAGGGTGTTCGCCATCTTGAATCATAAAGGAAGGATAAAAATTTTAGAAAATGCCCAGCCAGAAATATGTGACCAGAGAAAGATGATGAAGAAATAGCATTAAAATCTAAAGTACAATTTGGAAAGATATTAGGGGAATCAGCCCATAGGGATTAGAAGTGGTTTGAAGGAAAAGAGAAAACTGTTATTGGTTTTGCATTTAGAGATTTCTTCTTGTAAATATGGGTTCTATTTTTCACTTTAAATTTTCCCTTCTCCCAAAAGTTTTCAGGTTGATAGCAACATCAGAAGAAAAAAGTGCCCGGATATTATCGTTTTAAAAAAGTACAGAGAAATCTCTGTTAAAAGTGTAAAATGAAAACACCAAATTATCCAATCCTTGTCAAGCTTGGATTTTAAAAGGCCCAAATATACTATTTGATCCTACTTTTTTTTATTTTGAAGGTAAACATCATTCATACATCTTCATAATGAGAAAACTCAAAAGATGGCTATTCAATATTCAGGTAGTCCTCAAACTACAACCACAATTGATCCCAAAATTTCTGTTGTTAAGTGAGACATTTGTTAAGTGAGTTTTGCCCCATTTTATGACCTTCGTTGCCATAGTTGTTAAGTGAATCACTACAGTTGTTAAGTTAGTAACATGGCTGTTAAGTGAGTCTGGTTTCCACATTGATTTTGCTTATTAGATTGCAAAAGGTGATGAGGTGATGGCATGATCCCTGGACATGCAACCGTTATAAATATGAGTCAGTTGCCAAGCATCTGAATTCTGATCATGTGATCATGGGGATGCTGCAACAGTCATAAGTGTGAAAAATGGTCCCAAGTCACTTTTTTCAGTGTCATTGTAACTTTGAATGGTCACTAAATGAACTGCTGTAAGTCAAGGACTAGCTATAATTTTGTTGCCACCTAAGGAACTAGAAACTTGGCATCTGTAAATTGATCTGCTGCTAGAATCTTGTTCTGCAGATTTCAGAATTTCAAATTTATACTCTGCAAATATTTTATCTCGTCAACACACACACACACACACCACACATATACACACACACAACACCACACACATACACACTTCTTATGACCACAATTGGGACCAGAATTTATATTTTGGGATGGTTTTGTGTTTGCATGGTTTGTGATGTGAGGTAATTGTTAAGTGAAACACACCTGATTTTACGATTTTTTGCCACAATTACTGTTATATATCATTTAGCAGTGAGGTTGAAATAAATTACTAATCATTAGGTGGTATTGATGATGCAAATAATATGAATGGGGAAGAGGAGGAAACAATAATTTTAAACAACCCAAATGTATTTATAGACCAAGAGCACAGATAGAAAAGATTATTAGTAACTCATAGCTTCCTGATAACCAACAAGCATGGTTCATGATTAATTATTCCAATAATTTATTTCCATTTTGTCTTGGGCTTTAATTGGAATGATTTTGTGTTTATATACGTCACTTTTTTTTAAAAAAAAATGCATGTCACTTTGAAAAACCCCAATAAAAATAAATTAGGGGAAAAACAGCCAAATTTTAAGATTTTCTTGATCTGTGGGAGAAGTTATGAATTATTGGGAAAAGTTGTCTGTGAAATGCATTACACACACTTAAAGCATCCCCCAAAGTCAGAAAAGTTCAACTAGATAGAGTTGCTAGTCCACATTGTTTAGTGACATCCTGAGGCCCCTTCAGAAGATTAATTTCAGGATCTGAACTCCCAAGTATCAGTCACCGTTATCTTGAGAAAGATGGTGGGGGGGCATGCGGGGGAAATGACATAAAAATGACGCCTAAAACAAACAAGTTTCAAAGAGCAGGATGAAATCAGAGATATACAAAAACTATAATAGTATGTCAGAATTGAAGGAATCTCTTCAATTTCCTTGCTTTGCCTAATTGGACTTCTGGAGCTGCCAAGTTTTAGCTTTCTCTGTGCTGAATTTCACATCTAGATTTTATGTTCTTAGGAAAAGCAGGGAGGGAGGGAGGGAAGGAAGTATGGAAGGATGGATAAACAGGAAGGGAAGAAGGAACGATAAACATGAAAGGAGGGAAGGGAAGGAAAGAAAAAGAAAGAAGGAAGGAAGAAATGAAAGAAAAAGAGAAAAAAGAAAAAGAAAAAAGAATCAGGAAGGAAGAAAAGGGAAAAAAAGAAAAGAAAAAAGAAAAAACACTTTAATTCTCGTGCATGCTAT
This sequence comes from Pseudonaja textilis, assembly GCF_900518735.1. The sequence goes on along the minus strand of NW_020769416.1, from coordinate 1,885,368 downwards.
TAAAAACAACCTTTCTAAGCTACTTCTAAACCAAGACTTTCACTTCCCAGATAATCTACCAAAAATTAATCATGAGAAGTTCCGTGCTGAGCTAAAGCTGTCACAGGCACTTTTACATCCTTCAAATATCAACAAATATCTAATCATTCTTAGCGACTTTCAAGATTTTTGATTGTTGTGCTGGAGATTCTCCAGCCTTGATATTATGATCTTGATATTATGATCAGTGTTTCTGAAATTTGGCAACTTTAAAATGTGTAGATTTCAACTCCCAGCATGCTGGCTTGGGAATTCTGAGAGCTAAAATTCACTTATTTAAAATTGCCAACTTTGAGAAACATTTGACTTAAATGCATTGCCGTCATCCAGAGTCACTATATAGGTAAGTCTATGACCACAACTGAGCCTAAAATGTATGTTGTTAACTGAGACATTTGTTAGGTTTGCCCCATTTTACGACCTTTCTTGCCACAGTTAAGTGAATCATTGCAGTTGTTAAATTAATCTGTATAGCTCAATAGTATAACTCAACCAAAATAATTAGCAGTCTTGCATGGCTTCACTTTAAACAGCAAATGGACAAATCTTTTTCTGCAAAAAAAAAAAAAAAGTTAACATCTCAGGTTAGCTGCAAACTTGGATCAACGAACAATCTCTTTGGTTGCAAAGCTATCTATCCATCATGTAATAGTAGTTAATAGTTACTACCCAATAGTAGTAACTGTGAGAAGGATCTCGGAGTCCGAGTGGACAACCATTTAAATAGGAGCCATCTGTGTGCAGCAGCTGCCAAAAAAGCCAACACAGTTCTAGGCTGCATAAACAGAGGGATAGAATCAAGATCATGTGAAGTGTTAATACCACTTTATAATGCTTTGGTAAGGCCACACTTGGAATATCGCATCTGGTTTTGGTCGTCAAGATGTAAAAAAAGATGCTGAGACTCTAGAAAGAGTGCAAAGAAGAACAACAAAGATGATTAGGGGACTGGAGGCTAAAACATATGAAGAACAGTTGCAGGAACTGGGTATATGTAGTTTAATGAAAAGAAGGACCAGGGAGAAATGATAACAGTCTTCCAATATCTGACGAGCTGCCCCAAAGAAGAGGGAGTCAAGCTATTTTCCAAACCACCTGAGGGCAGGACAAGAAGCAATGGGTGGAAACTAATCCAGGAGAGAAGCAACTTGGAACTAAGGAGAAATTTCCTGACAGTTAGAACAATGGATCAGTGGGACCACTTGCCTCCAGAAGTTGTGAATGCTCCAACACTGGAAGATTTTAAGAAGGTGTTGGATAACCATTTGTCTGAAGTGATATAGGCGAATCCTTTTCTTGTGGTATGCTGAAAGTGCATGCACATGCATGCCGGCACCCACAATGCAATGAGGGTGTGCCAAAAGTGCATGCGTGCGCAACGCCCCTGCCACCTTACCTGCACTATGCATGCACGCGCCTCCCAGCTGATTTTTGGCCCATTTGAGGGCTTTTTCAGCCTCCCAGAGGCTCAAGGAAAGCCTCTGTAGCCTCGGAAGACCAAAACAATGGGCCTTCTGGAAACACCGGAACCACCCGTTTTCAGCCTCCAGGGATCCTCTGGGGCCCGGGGTAGGTCATTGTCACCCTCCCAGGGGCTCAAGGGAAGGCTCTGCAGCCTTTGGAAGCCAAAAAACAGGCCCGTTTCAGCACTTTCGGTATTTCCAGATGGCCCATTTTTCGGCCTCCCAAGGCTGCAGAGGCCTCCCTCGAGCATCTGGGAGACTGAAAAGGCCTCAAACGGGCCTAAATTAGCTGGGAGGTGCACACAAGCACAGTGCAAGTAAGTTTGGCTGGAGCTTGCGTGCCACCTGTGGCATGTGTGCCATAGTTTCACCATCACAGGTATTGGGTTTACTGCCTGATCAGGGGGTTGGACTAGAAGACCTCCAAGGTTCTTTACCAACTCTGTTATTCTACTCTAATCACACAATTGTTAAGTGAATCTGGCTTTCCCATTGACTTTTGCTTGTCAGGTCACAAAAGGTCAAGTGACTCCAGGACACTGCGATCATCATAAATATGAACCAGTTGTCAAGCATCTTAATTTTGATCACGTGACCATGGGGATGCTGCAACTGTTGTAAGTGTGAAAAAAAGGTCATAAGTCACTTTCTTCGGTGCCGTGGTAACTTAGTTTAAATGATGACAAAAGGAATAATCACAAGTCAAGGACTATTTGTACAGTATGAGTGAGATGGGCAGCATAGAAATTTAATAAATAACTGAATTGGGGTCACAACTCATATTTCATTGTCAAAACTGCTCTCAGTTTCATCACTGTATGGCAGAGAAAACTGAAGAAAGCCTTAAACAGATAGAATTCTTTATTGGCCAAGTGTGATTGAACACACAAGGAATTTGTTTTGGTGCAAATGCTCTCAGTGTACATAAAAAGAAAAGATACATTTATCAAGAATCATAAGATACAACACTTAGTGATAGTCAAAGGGGACATAGGTGCTAATTGTACAGGTATCAGATGTGGTTCTGCTTAGCTTTACCTGTTGCTTCCTGTTTGCAATAATAATAATAATAATAATAATAATAATAATAATAATAATAATAATAATAATAATAATAACAACAACCACCATTTGACCATTTAATCAGTGGGTGCAGCAAAATTTCACAAACTGACTACCTAGAACATCGTAACCGAGTTGCTAAAATCATTTACTGGAAACTCTGCCAAAAGTTTGGATTTGAGTATAGTAACAACTACTGGGAACATCAGGTTGAGAAGGTTCTGGAGAATGAAAAAGTCAAGATCTTGTGGGACTTCAGAATTCAGACAGACAGGCACTTGGCCCACAACACACCTGACCCAACAATAGTTGAAAAGAAAAAGGTTCGGTTCATAGACATTGAAATTCCTGGTGATGCACGAATTGAAGACAAGCAGCAAGAAAAAAAATCACAAAGTATCGGGACTTACAAATTGAAGTTGAGCGACTTTGGAAAAAGAAATCGTGTGTTATCCCAATTGTAATTGGAGCCCTTGGGAGGAATACCTAAAGGGCTACCTCGATATTTTGAAGTTCTCAATTTATTGGACTTGAATACTCTGATTCCACAAAAACCACCCTACTTGGAACAGCTTATATCCTCCGACGCTACCTGAACAGTTCCTAGGTCATTGGTTAGGACTCGAGCTATTGAGCTACCAACCAGCCCCAAAGGCTGTGAATCTCACCAAAGATTAACAACAACAATAACAAGCAAACAACCGTATGCCCCTTTTATCAGAGAATACTGTAATCCCATTCTTATAAAAACTCACCCCTAATGGTGCATTTTGTCCTTCGGATGTGACCGAAAGACTTTGTAGCAAGGTGGTTTTCTGATTAATGCACAAATTAACTCTGTTTGGGCTCAGTATGAGATGGCCTCATTTTTCCATTTCCGCCCACAGAGATATAAGCCGCTTCCCACCCTCCTTGAGCAATCTCATTGCGAACAGACGGGAATAAACATGTAAGAGAAAAATAAGACCTTTTGTTTTTATATATATGCTTACAATTATGTCAAGAAATAATTTTTGTCATGCCCGATGATATATTAAATAATAAGCAATCTGACACAGGGAAAAAAACGGTTTCACTGCAGATCCCTTTCTTCCCGGTTAAAATACGATTTGCTTATTTGTAAGAATGGGGTCATACCGGGAAATAATCTTGCTTCTTTTAAAAATGACACACATCCCCAAAAGGATTGAAAAAGGGATCTGAAGCCTTTGAAGCTGTCTTGGCATGCTCAGATGCTCTGAATAATGGGGACTTCCTTTAGCTGGCAATTCCCAGCTGAAGACCACGCCAGACGTTTAATTGAAAATCTCAAGGGATCTTTCTCTTTCTCTCTTTCCGTTTTTTCTTTTCCTTCTTTTTCATTTCTTTCCTTCCTTATCATTTTTGCCTCCCTCTGTTTATCCTCCCTTTTATTCTTTTTTCCTCCCTTCCTCTTTCCTTTCTCCCTTTCTGTTCTTCCTTCCCTCCCTCTCTAATTTGGATCAATCTCCATAAAATTCCAACTTTCAGATTTTGTCCTCTGGAGAATAAATTCTGGCATTGGGAGATGGCATTTAGGTCTCCCTTCTGCCTTCTCTTCTTTAAGCAAAACATACAGGAAGTCCTTTGCTTACAATCATTCGTTTAGTGACCATTCGAAGACGTAACGGCACTGAAAAAAGTGACATGGCCATTTTTCACACAATAATTGCAGCAACCCCATGGTCACGTGATCAAAATTCGGACCCTTGGAAACTGGCATGTATTTTGGGTGTGAAGTGGTCTCAATTGCAGTCATAAGTTGAGGACAACCTGTGGCTAATATTTTAACCATTCTTTGTAAGATCTAGCTGCCAAGGGTCATGGTCTTAGTTGGACCATTCTGCTTTCCTTCCTTCCTGGTGTTCAATTTTCTTCTTGCATGGTGCATATTCAAACTGGACACCGTCTCCTGATGGACGGCATTTTTCCAAGCTGCCAAAATTTCATCCCTGAGACTGGGAAACAAAAGAGGCACCTGTGTGTTTTAGTCTGATCACTTTACAGCCACAATTGAGCCAAAATTCCTGCTGCAAAGCGAAGCCGTTGTTAAGTGAGTTTTGCCCCATTTTGCAACCTTTCTTGCCACAGCTCTTAAGTGAATCATTGCAGTTAAGTTAGTAACACGATCGTTAAGTGAATCTGGCTTCCCCATTGAATGTGCTTGTTGGAAAGTTGCAAAACAGGATCACAATCGTCATGGGTCAGCTGCCGGGATGCCACAATGGTCATAAGTGCAAAAAATGGTCATAAGTCGCTTTTTTCAGTGTCATTTTACCTTGGTCGAGGACTACCAGCTCTTCCAAGGCAATCTTGTTGTTGCAAATGAAGGCGAATATACACGTCCCAGAATAATTGGATTGGACTGCAGGATCTGCAATCTGGGGTGGCCACTGGGAACAGAGGTTTTGACCTCAGAGCTTTCAGATTTGTGCTGAACCTCTGAAATTCAAGTTCCCTGAAGATGGGCTCCCGTACTAGTCCAAAAGCTCAGAAGACAAAACTTCTGGTTTTTGGTGACCGACCCAAATTGGGTCTTGCAACCTTGCTCACATCTACTTTTTGTCTCCAAAACTTGAAGTAGCAACATCTCAACCAGAACCACCAAAGCGAGAGGAACGAGGCCGCCCCATTACAAGAAAAACCTGCCAACGTAAGTAATTCTACATTGGAAGGAAGCTAGCTCATTCTTTGTAGTCTAACAACACACCTTCTTCTCCCTTTGATTTTTCCCTCAAGCACTTCTGAGTGAAGCGTGGTTAATAATTTTGAGTCCTGGTTTTTTTGAAGAAACAATGGGACTTCAGTGGGGAACTCGTACAAGGCTCAGTCAAGATCTGCAGCAGCTCAAATATTGCTATCACTTCATTGGAAAAAGCAAATATGTGTGTCTGGAGTTTCTGTGCAAAGAAAATAACCCAAACGAACTCCTTATTTCCTTTTCAGGCTCCAATAATCTGTTTTCCGTACACGTGGTTACACAGAAAAGGCATTCAGTCGGATTATTCTGGACCAGGAAGGCTTGTAATTGTAGAGCACGCAAGAATTTCGTAGCTACAAATACCTCAGAAATAAAAGCTGTAAAGTCAAATTCCAAAGTGAAGGTTCTTAAAACTTTTCCTTGAAAGAGCTGTTAGTTTTTTCAAACAATGTTTTTATTCCAATTTTTCGTCTGCACAGTGTTTTTCTAAGACATCTAACTTTCAAGAGGGGTGGAATCCATCATGTGTTATTATTTTTCTTAAATTTAGATCCCTCTTTTAAAAAAAAATGTTTGCTTAAAAGCTCAATACAGTATTTTTGTATGAATTTTTTTTCCTATAACCCAGATTTTTATCAGTAATTTTACCTATTGGGCATATTTCTTGTCTAGTGGAAGTTCATCTACAGATAACCGTCAGTTTGCAATCTTTAGTGAGTTACAATGGCACTGAAAAAAGTGACTTATGACCGGTTTTCACACTTACGACCGTTGCAGCGTTCCCATGGCCATGTTATCAAAATTCAGATGCTTGGCTCATACTTACGACGGTTGCAGTGTCCCAGGGTTGTGGGATCCCCTTTTGCGACCTTCTGATAAACAAAATCAATGTGGGAAACCACATTTGCTTTATCAACTGTGTTGATTAACTTAGCAACTGCAGGGATTCCCTTGACAACGACGACAAGAAAGGTTGTAAAATGGGGCAAAACAACAAATGTTTCACTTAACAACAGCAATTTTGGGGTCAGTTATAGTTGTTAAGACAAAGGCTACTTGTAGTTGGTTGTGAAACTCAGACAATGCCCAAGAATATCGATTAAACTCTTCTTTAGAGTTGAAAGGTGAGGAGAAATAGTCCTGGGTGATCTCCAGCAGACATTAGCAAGGACTGAACAACATGGGAATCATGACAAAATCCAAAAGTCAATGGAGTTAAGTTTCAAACTGTTTGGAATTGGCTTGGTGAGAAGTCCCAGAGCCACATTTTTTAAGAAATTCAGAAAGATAGCACAAGTTTGGAAGTATAAAAACCAAAGAATGATCTACATTCTCCTATTTAAGAAGGCTTCATTCTCTCAACTACTATTTGTCCACTAAAGCATCCAAAGTAACCTGAGGGCTTTAAGGTGGAAATTCTACCCGTAATGCACAAAGATTTGCTTTGCACATTGGACTTACGAATGCATACAAACCATTTTAATTCAACACTTCACACATGTTCTAAACTATGGAGTTAGGCAAGTTTAGCTCAGATGAGTAAAGGAGAGGCATTCTGTTATTATTGGTGCATCATATGAAGCTGCCAATGTCTGGCTTCAACAAATCAAATTATGTCAGACATTTATGTCTATTAACAGGCCATGTTTCCCAAACATGGAATAACAGAGTTAGAAGGGGGCTGGAAGTCTTCTAATCCAATCCCCTGCTCACGCAGGAGACCCTATAGCCGTGATGGTGAACCTATGGCATGCGTGCTACAAGTGCAACGCAGAGCCATTTGTGCTAGCACGCCAGCCACAGGAAAACTTACCTCACTGTGCATGCACGTGCCTCAGAGTTGATTTTTCAGCTGGTTTGAGACCTTTGTCGGCCTCCCAGAGGCTTGGGAAAAGCCTCTGCAAGGCTTTTCAGGCCGAATAGGCCCATTTTGTCACTTCCTGTAATACCAGAAGTGACAAAACGGGCCTATAATTCGTCCTGAGAAGCCTTGCAGAGGCTTTTTCCAAGCCTCTGGGAGGCCGAAAAATCAACTGTGAGGCACAGTACAGGTAAGGGGGTGGGGATTGCACGTGCATGCTCAGGGGGCATGGGGGGGCACACATTGCATTCTGGGTACTGGCACAGGAGCCCAAAATGGATAGCCACCACTGTCCTAGACCACGTCAGACAAACGGTTGTAGAATCTCTTCTTTAAAACCTCCATTGACGGAGCACACAGAACTTCTGAAAGCAAGTCGTTCCACTGGTTAATTGATCTCATTGTCTGTTAATTCCTCCTTAGTTCTAGGTTGCTTCTCTCCTTGATTAGTTTCCATCCATTGCTTCTTGTCCTGCCCTCAGCTGCTTTGGAGAATAACTTGACTCCCTCTTTTCCTTGTGGCAGCCCCTCAAATACTAGAAGTCTGCAAGTATGTCCCCCTAGTCCTTTTCTTTGTTAAACTAGACGTACCCAATTCCTGCTACTCCTGATACTATGGATATACTTACAAATAAATACACCTGAAAGTACCTAAGTAACTTCATGAGAAACTCTTCCACAGCAACAAAAGAAGTTAGCTGGTTAGACAGTTTGATTTCATCTGTACAAACCACAGACCTTCTTTTTATAAAAACTGATATTTTGGAAGCTGCAAAAAGAAGTCTTAAATGTTGAATTGTGAGTATTTTTTGTGCTTCATGTTACTGAACTAGACTCATAGGGGAACTTTTCCAAAGAGAAGCTAAACCATATTATTATTCATCTCTCATCTGCACAGGGAGATTAAGTAATTTAGAGCATAGTATTTACAGGGAAAAATGATTCAGCAACCTAATTTGAACTCTGAAATACCAATGCTTCCATTTTCTTGGCCCCATATATTTTTCCTCTTTTAATATGAAGTCTATGGCAAAAAACTGAAACATTAACCACAAGAAAATCTAACTCTTGTTAAATAAAGAGGACAAAAATCGGGAAACTAATAAGGACTCTTATGTAGGCTTAGAAAATTCTTTCTAAACAGGGTTATGTCCACATTTGCTAGTTTTTCCTCCCACACAACCCAGCCTCCTGACTAATGTCTGTTCCCGAGAAGATTTTGGTTTCTAGAGGTTACAAGCTAAAAGCACCAGAACAGTAAAAGTAGTTTTGTAAAACAGAACAAAGGAAGAACGGTGAAAACTATACTAGTGTCCTTGACGCTTCATTAGGCAAACCTAGCTGGATCATACATCCTTCTGAAATGGTTTGTTTTGAACTATGTGTGAGATGTTTTGAGCAATCCAAAACTGATCCAACTTGGAAGAGACCCATTACAAGGGTGGGATCATAAAACATGCCCAGAACAATGGGAACAATCCTACTAAATTTCTACTTTGCACAGCCCTAAAAGACTTCTCTTCCAAAATGTTTTTTTTTACATGCTATTTCTTTAACTCTAGTGCAATATTTTCCCACTTATGGGGTTTGCACCTAACATTTGATGTCAGAACCTCATTGTTGGTCCTTTTCAATCAGGCAGTGAACAAGGAGCTACCGTCAATGATCTGAAGGTGTTGACCAAGCTGGATGGGTGATTATAATAATAATCACCATAATAAGGCACTTATATTAACAATGAAGGATTTATATTAAAAGGAAGGCTTCTGTTATAATATTAGATTCAATTAGATTCATGTTCCTTTTTGCAGATGGTACCTTTGGGTAACTAACTGGCTCCATTAACGTTTCAGTACATCTAAATTGTACCTGGGATGTTTCAGTGTATCTAAATAGCACCTGAGAACAAATTCAAAATTCCTGCCCTTAAGTCTTAAGGTTGCAGCATCATCCAGAGGGGACAGTGAAAATCCATAATGCAACAGGATTTTTCTGATGCCACCACCTCTTCTTTTGAACATTTCTGTAACATCAACGCAAACACAAAAGAATTGTACCACAATGCTCCATCTGCCATCATTTTGGTCTTAATCAGAGGCAATGTGGCATAGTGGTTAAAGCAGAGGTTCTGTTTCAACTTCCAGAATTCCCTAGGTATCACAGCTCAGATTCTGGGAGTTGAAGCCCATCCATGCTGGCTGGAGAAGTTCACACGTCTTCAAGTCGTCAAGATTGAGAACCACTGGGTTACAGCGATGGAGCAGAATGGAGAAAACCAAGGTTCAAATCCATCCTCGGTTATGGGAAATTCCCCAAAGGCAAACAGTCCACTCTATCTTCTTGGATTGCGCAAAAACAAAACAAAAATAAACACACACACACACACACACACACACACACACACACACACGAGAATCTTGCTTATATTACTTTGACTCTCAGGTGAAATACAAATCTATCTAGCCCTGTACAGGAATAGGAAAGTTGAGATATGATTACAACTCTACAGGCCATTAATCGTTCCTCCGAGGACCAGAGGATTCGGAAAGAAAAACTCAGCTCTGTTTCATATCCAAGAAACAATTTGTCCTGCGAAGAAACAAACAACTTCAGCTTGTCCCTGACACAAGACAGAAGGAGTTGCATTCTCTGGCATTTTTCAAGTCTAGCGTGCAAGTTTCAAGTTCCATCGGCCTCTCTCTCGCTTGCCCCGATCCTGGTCTCTGGTGGCCGGCTCCAAATCGCTAGAGTTAGAAAGCACTTCTTTTCACCATTTATGAATATGGCACAGTTGTGGGTTTCTGTCTACTGAAAATTAAAGCACGTTCGGGAGACAGGAAACCCTGAGACTTCAAGGGTATATGGAGGATGGAGAACATAAAAAGGGTCTTTGAGCAGAATAGAAACACTTTCAAACGAAGTCCCCAAAGATCTGCACAAATTCCCCAGGAAATCCCAGCTCTTCCTAGCAAATATTTTTTTGCTTTTCCATACATCCCCAAAACTCATACCCAATTCTGATTGGATGCAAAGTGGGCAGATGCATGTTAGTCAACTCCCAGAATTCCCTATCTAGCACAGACAGGTTTAAACCCCCAGAATTCCCGAGCCTCTGTGCACAGGCCTCAACTCCCACAATTCCTCAGCCGTCATGCATGGACTTCAACTCCCAGAATACACAACTGGCGTACAGGAATATCACAGGTCTCCCAGAATTCCCCAGCCAATACGCATGGGTTCTAACTTCCAAAATTCCACAACTGGAATACAGGAATGTCAACTCCCAGAATTCCCAAGCTGTGGAATTTAAGGATCAGAATTTGTGTGTTCGCTGGATGAAATGTATTTTTGACATTTGCAGTAATCCAGGGTCATGTGATCACTGTTTAAGCCGGTCCGAGCCAAACTCCAACAAGTAAAAACAGGGGGGGAGCTGAATTTTTTTTAATGACTATGATGGTCAATTGCAGTAATTTGAGTAACAATTGTGGCAAAAAAAAAAAAGAGATGTAATATCAGGTACGGCCACCTTCCTTAAGCAATGTAAGGCTTTGGGGAAATTATTTCTTTTTAAAGAAAGCAAATTCCAACACATCAAGAGCATCTCTTTATGCCCTGTGAAAATAGCTTGTAACTGAGAGACCGATCAGATCACTGCATGCAATCCAGACAGTTTATCCTGAAGAAATCCCAAGATGGTGAAGTTGAAAAGCGTTCTGGAATAAGGCAACGCTTGGAATACTGCAGGGAAATTGCCTGCAAGGTCACCCAAAGATTTTTGATCGTAACCCCGAAATAGGCAGCTAATTATTTCCAGCGTCCACAATGGTTTAGCGTCACCTCATCTGCACATCAACCAGATTCATGCATTATTCGTTTTGCTGGACCAAGGCCAGGGTTCTGAGTTGTGCCTGTTGTTCTGAGCGGAATTCAGAAGTTGCTCAGGCCAAGGGCCCATCTTGAATCCAACATCCATTGTGACACGGCAGCTGATCCGGCGCGCCGATGAACTTTCCAGTAGCAAAGCTGTGAAACATTTATATTTATTATTATTATTATTTAAATTAACGTGCTGCACATCTTGTCCAGAGATGACTCTTGGTAGTCGACAACACTATAGTTATTCTGGTTGCTCTCTTTTCTGCCTCTATGATTTTTTTTTTCCAATTCTGTAATATCTTTTTTTTTTTTTCAGATGTAGTGAACACAGCTGTTTGCAATCTTCCGTAAATGTTCTAATGGTTGATTTATATAAAGCCACGACCAACTACACAGTTCATTTAGCGATTCAAAGTTATAATGGCACTGAAAAAGTGACTTAGGACCATTTTTCACACTTAATGACCGTTGCAGCATCCCCATGGTCACATGATCAAAATTCAACGCTAGGCAACTGTTTCGTATTTATGATGGTTGCAGTGTCCCGGGGTCATATAATCCCCTTTTGCGAACTTCCGACAAGCGAATTCAATGGGGAAGCCAGATTCACTAACAACATGTTACTAACTTAACATCTGAAAGTGATTCATTTTAATACTGAGGCAAGCAAGGTTGTATAATCTGACAAAACTCACTTAACAAAGGTCTCACTTAGGAACAGACATGTTGGGCTCAATTGTGATCATAACTGGAGGACTAGCTGTACCTCCTATGATTTTTCAATTCTTCCCAGAGGGTTTAAGTTTGTTTTATTAACAGCATACACAAGTTTGCTATTTGCATTCAACAGGTATTTTCTTGCCAAGTTCTCTTTCTTGATGCTTGTAAACAAATCACGCTGACCTGTCAGCCCTTTCCATTAAGCTACCTTTTCACGTTAAAGCCAGCAAGTCCACAAACTATGGTTTCTTTAACCACGGTTGAATGCAGAAGGTAGGATAGCCTGGTTACCTATCACATGAAACCGAAACAAACTCGCCCTTCCGGTCTTGTATCTCTGGCACAGTTGAACTTCGATGCATACTTTGACCTAGAAATTCATTTATCCTAAATACCTGCAGCAATTCTATGAAAAAGCGGGTGGTTCAGTATTGTTATTCCCACCCCACCACCATGCTCCAAGTTTGAAAATGAGACTTCAAATCCATCATTATGATACAGGGGGTAGGAGTGGAAGGAACCCTAAATATTACCGCGAAGTTATTTCCTTTCTTTAATCTTCCAGGGAATTATTTTCTAAGCATTGCAAAACTGCAGGGTCAAGCAGAATTTTTTTTTTTTTTTTTTAAATCACTCCATCCACCCAGAGAAAAAATAACAAGTGCAGTAAAATATTTTACTTGGCACAGGCTGATTTCCAAAAAATGCAGCAGCCCTCAAATTAGCCATTTCTTAATTTTCCTGTGCAGCTTTGTTCCCCTAAATCTCAGGAGCCTAGGTTAGTGTGTGTGTGTGTGTAATGAATACAAACTGCTGGAGTTCAGGGCAGTCCACAAAATGTTTTCTTGGAGAAAGTGGCCTGAAACAGCTGGAATTAGTTGGGGTTTTTTTTGGAGAGAAGATGTTCATTTATTCGTTCTCTCTTCCAAAAACAGGAAGAATCCTACCTGATGCTTCTTCGTCCCAAATAAAAGCAAACTGTCGGTGCAAAAACTCTGCCGCGATCAACACCTGTCTTTTGCAGGGCCCAAAATCTTGCTTGTCAACTTTTTAACTCTCTGCGCCTGAGATATTATTTAAAGGTGTCACTCGTTTTATTTTTCCTCCCAGCTTACAAAACCAGCGGTGGTTATTTGGAGAGGAGGAAGAAACAGAGGAAAATAATAAACCGAGGATTTTTTTTTATTTCCCCAAAGAGTGGCAGCGTGAGGGAAAATTTACAGGGAATTCTCCAACATCTCCATTCACCCAGAGATTTCTGAAGCACCGGTTCACACGACATGCTAGTCTCGAATGCGGGGGGGGGGGGGATGCTTTCCCCCCTCGTCCGGTCGTGTGAATGCATGTAAGAGTTAAGAAAGATGGGCTGGAGCACTGAACTATTCTACAGAACCGCAGTGCAGAACCTGCGCACTGAACAACCCACCAACCAAGGCGAAAAAGGAGAAGAGATCGCGCGATCCGACTTAGAAAAAAAAGGGTTTGCGCGAAGGATGCATTTCCCAGGATTGAGCCTTGAATCAAGCCACTGACCCACCACGGCTTACCTTTCCTTCCTGCAGGGAAACCACCAAGCGCAGAGTTTCTCCTTTCGCTTCGTCAGCTGCGTGGTGACTCTGTGTCCCGTAGCCAAACACTCGGGATCGGGGGAGGATGGGGCGCAGAATCAATCAACAAGCCCCCCCTCCCCTGGCAGAGGCAAGTGGGGGAGGAGGAGGAGGAGAAGGGGAGGGGGCAACTGCCCCGCCAGAATGGCACCGGGACGTGTTTCCTGGACGGGGTCTCTTCCTCCCACGTCCCGGAGAAAAGAAAAGAAAATTTCCAGCTATAAAACTCTTCCTGGGCTCACGGCAAGGGGGTGGGTAGGGGAAGGAGCAAATGCCCTATAGTTTCCTGCTTTCCAAAGAAAAAAAAGGGGGGGGGGGGAAAGAGGATTTGCAAAGGAGGCGAGGGACAGAAAAAGGGGAAGTGGGGAGACAGGAGTTCGGAAGCCAACAAAATGTTGCAGAGAAAAAGAAACAAGGAGAAACTTTCCGCCAGCGATGTCCCAGCGCAGCTGCAAAGCTCGGAGCGCAGAAGGAAGGAGAGCCGGGCAGCAGGAAAGGATGACGTCAAAGGCGGAGGCAGCCAATGGGCGCTCAGCACGCTTTGGCATCGCGTTCGGTTGGGCTGCCAACGGGGTGGATTGGAGACCACGAGGAGGTGGATGCGGTTCAGCCCTCTTCGATAGGTTTTGGAAACAGGGAGGTCGACTCCGAAGGAAAAGTGCTGCGTTGATTCGGATTAAAGTTACTGGCTGTAAACAGGAGCGGAAGCGGAGGTGCTGGGTGTGAAATAGTATTCTTTATTGGCCAAGTATGATTGGACATACAGAATTTGTCTCCCGTAGGTAAGTTCTCAGTGTACATACAAGGAACAAAGTGATAAATCATTATTTATAATTATAATATTCTCAGGGGCTGCCCCAAAGAAGAGGGAGTCAAGCTATTCTCCAAAGCACCTGAGGGCAGGACAAGAAGCAACGGATGGAAACTAATCAAGGAGAGAAGCAACCTAGAACTAAGGAGAAATTTTCTAATGGTGAGAACAATTAACAGCTTGCCTCCAGAAGTTGTAATGTAAATGCTCCCAACGCTGGAAGTTTTTAAGAAGACATTGGACAGCCATTTGTCAGAGGTGATATGGGGGGCGTTGGGCTAGAAGACCTCCAAGATCCTTCCAAATCTGTTATTCTGTTCTATTCTATATTTTATTTTATTCTCTATTCTATTTTAATTCCTGTTATTGTTTTTCTTTCCCTATTCCCTATTCTATTCTCTATTCTGTTCTAATTCATATTCTTTTTCTATTCCATTCTATATTTTATTCTAATTCTGATCTATATTCCTGTATTATTCTTTTCTTATTCCACTTCATTCCATATTTATTCTATTCTAATTCATAGTCATATTTTTTCTATTCCATTCCATATTCTATTTTTTATTCTAATTAATATTCTTATATTATTCTTTTCCTATTCCACTTCATTCCATATTCTATTCTATTCTATTGTAATTCATATTCTTATTCTATTATTCTTTTTCTATTCCATATTCTCTTCTATTCAATACATTCATCATAAATTGTAAGAAACAACAGGGATAGTCATAGGATACTAAATAAATAATCAACATAAATATAAATAAGGACTTCTCTGTATGCCCGATGTAATGCTGACCAGTAGTTTCAAAGTGGTGTTTTTCTACATCTGTTTGGCACAGTCGGCCTGTGGCAGATTTTCAGTGGGATGCGTGACTGTTCAAAGTTACAGCACTAAAAAAGTGGCTTAAGATGTTTCCATATTTAACATCCTTTGTAGAATCCCCATGGTCATGTGATCAAAATTTAGACGCTTGACTCATATTTATGACGTTACAGTGTCCCTAGGTTGCATAATCCCCCTTTTCAACCTTCTGACAAAGCGGATTCACTTAACAACAGTTTGACTAATTTAACAACTACAGTCATACAGGTTGTAAGTTGAGGACTACCTGTATGTATATGATGAGGATCTATAAAGATTAATAAGTACAAACAGAAATATTTATTATTTCCCACAGCAGAAAATGGATAGTTAAATTGATTGCTTTCTTCACAGAAAAGAACATATCCAGTCTTGTTTCCATTTGGAAATCACTTCTGGATTTGTGCTTCTGAAGGGGAAATGCCAACATTTTGATTTTTCCAATTAGGTTTATTATAGAAACGGCTAGTGGATATTGTGTAAAAGTAAAATGTCGTTGCTTTAATGTTATTTTCTTTTACTATGCTAAAAAGTGGAATGTGTTTTTTCTTTTTCCCCTTCTACTTTTTCCCCTTCTATTTTTTTGTTCTCTTGTTTCACATTATTTTCATTTTTTTGTATTTATATTCTAATTTTGAAAGCGCAGAAGATGAGGGTGGCTAATTTCTATTGGCCATCTGGGGTTGCAGTAGGGATCCCAATTTGCACCGAGACAAATTTATTTATTTTTATTTATTTATTTTTGTCGATTGCTTACAAAATAATAGGTATAAGTAAAAACAGTTATGGATACGTACAAGAAAAATAAAAAAAGAAACAATAGGACAGGGACGGTAGGCACGTTGGTGTGCTAATGCAAGCCCCCTACAGACCTCTTAGGAAAGGAGTGAGGTCAATAGTAGACAGTCTAAGGTTAAAGTTTTTGGGGTTTGGGGAAGAAACCACAGAGTCAGGTAGAGTATTCCAGACATTGACCACTCTGTTGCTGAAGTTGTATTTCCTGCAATCAAGTTTGGTGCGATTAACCTTGAGTTTGTATCTGTTGTTTGCTCTTGTATTGTTATGGTTGAAGCTGAAGTATTCATTGACAGGTAGGACATTGCAAGGTATGATTTTATATACTATATTTAGATCGGACCGAAGGCAGCGTAGTTCTAGGTTTTCTAGGTCTAGAATTTCAGGTTGGGTGGCATAAGATATTCTGCAACGAGTAGAGGAGTGGAGAACTCTTCTTGTGAAATATTTCTGGACTTTCTCAACTGTGTTCATATCAGATACATAATATGGGTTCCAGACTGGTGACCTGTATTCGAATATTGGTCTAGCAAATGTTTTGTATGCTCTAGTTAGTAGTGTAATATTACCAGAGAAAAAGCTACGCAGGATTAGGTTAACAATCACACTTGGCCAATAAAGAATTCTATTCTATTCTATCCTTATTCTATTTTTATTCTACTCTATTCTTCTAATCCTAAAAGTCTCTGGATTAAAGTAAGGTTCTACATTTAGGCAAGAAAAAACATATGCAAAGGGTTAGAGTACTGGCTCAATAGTGATAACTGTGAGAAAGATCTTGGAGTCCTTGTGGGCAATACTTAAATAGCAGCCAGCAGTTGTGCCGCAGCTGCCAAAAAAGCCAATTCAGTTCCAGGCTGCAGATCTCGTGAAGTTTTAATACTATTTTATAATGCCTTGGTAAGGCCATATTTGATCTATTGCATTCAGTTTGGGGCACCATGATGCGAAAAAGATGTTGAGACTTTATCGAACTCAAGGCCTGAGGGTTGCATCCAGCCCACTGGGTTTTTAGATCTGGCCCACAGGGCTGCCCTGGACTGCAGTGCCTCTACCAGCGACAGTGAATCTCAGGAGGGCCCAGGCTCCATTTTCGGCCGTGATGGCCGCCTGCAGCTCTCTGCCAGCATAAACAGAACTCGAGGGGGCCAGGCGCACGGGCCTCTCCTGAGCTCTATTTTTACTGGCAGAGGGCTAGCAAAACAAAACAAAAGGAGAAATGTTTCCCCTTTTGTATTTGGGCATGGAAAGGAGAAAACAGGAAAGGAGAAAGGGAAAGAGGAAACCCAAAGGAAAATGGAAGACGGGAAGAGAGCAAGGAAGGAAAGAGGAAGGAAGAAGAAAGAATGAAGAGGGAGGGAGGGAAGGAAGGAAAGATTATGAGAGGGAGGGAGGGTCTGTCTTAACCCTTGGCCACCAGCAGCCCTGCTGCCCTTTCGCCATGATGCCCTTATCTCCTTCTCCTGAGCTCTCCTGGTGGTCTCCCATCCTATCACTTCCTTGGGGAAGCAGGGCTGGGTTGGGCTGTGGGATCCCGGCCCTTGGGAGCTTGAGGGCTGGGCTGGGTATGTGCCCTCAGCAATCTTGGCAACGACTTGTGCTGGCTGAGGAACTCTGGGAGTTGAAGTCCACAGGTCTTAAAGTTGCCAAGGTTGGAGAGCCCTGCTCTGGAGGACAAGGGTTTGGCCCTTTCCCTAGACAATAGACCCCTCCCAGGCCACCACAGGTGCTCCCGACACAAGTGACACCGAGCTAGCCATGCCCTCCCCAGCCCCTTCCCGAGGTCAAACACAACCCTGATGCAGCCCTCAATGAAATCGAGTTTAACACCCCTGGCCTAGAAAGAGTGCAGAGAAGAGCCGGGTCTTACCTATTAAAATATGTGTTTTTAATATAAATATTTAAGAAGATTAAAAACTAACAAAAGCCAATACAAAATAATGAAAAGAGACGAGGGGGGAGAGAAAAAGTACAATAGGAATAAGCTTCCAATTTTCTTTGCAGCAAGAAAGGAGATCTTGTAAGCGTAGAGTAAGGGGTAATTTTATAATCATAACTTAAATAGATATATTTTGAACATTTTAACTGTGAAATCTCTTTGTTGTCAGACACTCTGCTCTATCTGGAGTTCAGCCTGCAGAGATATACAGACATATAACTCATGTTTCCTTTCCTGCTGCTTTGGTAGAATTATTTTTCCGGTATTATTTCAGATCTCTGTTAGCAGACAAAGCACACAGTTGGTTTGTTGTGTGCCTGTGATAGCCTCGTCCTATTCTGCCACAGCCCACTGATCTTCTGTTCCACTTCTGCAGTTTCACGCTAGTCTGAGAATTCATCAAAAAATCATTTTGCGAAAAACAATGATGATTTCCTCTGACTGCTATTTGCAGTAAACCACAATTTATTTGCAGAGGCCTAGATGGGGTACAGCAGTCTTTGCTTCAGCCGAGGAAGGCATGAGTGGCACCATCTGGATGGGGTGGCACTGCCCCAAACAGACTATCTGGGGATCCTTCCTGGACCTGTAGTTCCTGCTCAAGGAGGAAGTCGCTTTGGCTAGCTGGGCTTTTGTGCAATTCTAAGTTGTGCATCAGGTGTACCTTTTCCTGGCCAAGTGGGAGCAGGATACTTTTTCAGGGAATTGCACAGCCAGTGTCCGTGAAGCTGACATAAACTTGTAGCTTGGTATAAATAAATATATTTACAGCAAACAAGATAGTCAGGCACATCAGTACATCTTGAGGTAAATTGTGAGGTAAATCACAAATCAGCATAGAATAGGGGTATCAAACTCGATTTTTTGGAGGGCTGGATAGAATAGAATTCTTTATTGGCCAAGTGTGATTAGACACACAAAGAATTTGTCTTTGGTGCATTTTCTTTCAACGTACATAAAAAGAAAAGATAAATTCGTCCAAAAATCATAAGGTACAACACTTAGTGATAATCATAGGATACTAAATAAGCAATCAAGTCAGATAACAGATAATAGATAATCAGAGTTAGAAGGGACCTTGTAGGGAGGTCCAAGCGGGAGACCCTACACCATTTCTGACAAATGGCAGTCCAATCTCTTCTTGAAAGTCTCAAGTGATGAAGATCCCACAACTTCCGAGAGCAAGCAGTTCCATTAGTTGATTGTTCTCACTGTCAGAAAGTTTCTCCTTATTTCCAGGTTAAATCTCTCCTTGTTCAGTTTCTATCCATTATTCCTTGTCTGGGTTTCGGGTGCTTTGAAAAATAGCTTGACCCCTTCCCTCCCTGTGGCAGTCCCTCAAATATTGGAAGACTGCTATCATGTCTCCCCTGGTCCAAACCATGCTAGGAAACTAAGTAAACCAATATAAATCATAAAGATACAAGCAACAAGATTATAGTCATAAGTGGGGAGGAGATAGATAATAGGAAGGATGAAAAGAATAATAGTAATACAGCCTTAAATAGTTGGACAGTGTTGAGGGAATTAGTTGTTCAGCAGAGTGATGGCCTTCAGGGGGGAAAACTATCCTTGTGTCTAGTTGTTCTGCTGTGCAGTGCTCTGTTGCATTGTTTTGAGGGAAGGAATTGAAACAATTTATGTCCAGGATATGAGGGGTCTGTAGATATTCTCCATAGAGCTGCGAGGAGCATCCAGAGTGGGAGGTGCTTCAGTCTCCACTCTCACAGGCTGAGCTTGAATTGAGGAATGCTCCTCCTCCTCCTCCACATGACTCCTCCGTAGCGTTCCTCAGTTTATGCTTAGCCTCATGAGAGACAGGCAGCTTCTGAATAACCTCCTTGGCCGATTCAGGATCTCTTCTCTTTTTTCTGGCTATCAGGTTTGATTGGTTTTTTCCCTAGCCTCTGCGCAATTGGTCTCCTCCACTAACCTCAGGGGAGTGTTTTCTTCGCTCCTTAGGGGGGAAAAAGCGGGCAGTTTAGCAGCGCTCTCGCGCTACCCGCCCCCATCCTTGATCTAATCTTCTACCTGCCGCTTTCCACGCTGCCTTTGTTAGCAGCTTGATTCTTGCGCTTTTGAAGTGCCACTGGTTTCCCCCGCCCCCACGAACGCTAATCCTTTAAGAAAGAGACGACTCTCTCCTTTGCCGCTTCCCCCCCCGCATTCTGAGCTTGCCGGAGGAGCGTAATTCTGCTCCTGAGAGGCCCCGATATCCTAGCTCAGTAGGCGTCCGCCATTTTGGGTGCTGCCTCATGGTCGGGCGCCATTTTGTTTTTTCTGTTTCTTGCTGATTCACTGCTGCGGGCCACCTTAGCTCATCAAAGCAGGCCTTATCAGCCTGCTTAGAGCAATTTTCCTCATTGTTGGATTCCTGTAACTTCCTTTTGGTTCCTTTCTGGACATATTGTTGGCCTATCCCGCAGTCAGACTCAGGGGTGATGTAATAGCAGCACCCCTCTCCCTTCCAGTTCCACCTGGGAGGACAACTGCTAGGCACCTTATCTCTCCCTTTTTTTCCCTTGACCTCAGGTGTTCATTCGGCTAATTGGAGAATCGATCAACTTATTTTCCTTTATAATTTTTTTGCTAGTTTCTAACAGCCAAGTTGTTACTCCCTTTACTGGACCAGGACCCAAATTTATACCGGTTCAGATTTATATATTTTTATATATATATATATAAAAAAGTAATAATAATAATATATATATTTGTATATATAATTATATCTCTTATTACATATCAAAATTCCAAAAAGCGGGGCGCGGACTAATTGAAAGGACACCCGGCCTTTGCTGCAGGTCAAACCCTAGGCGAGCCAACCGCCTTCTGTATCCTTGTATACGATCTTTACTCCTTAATATGGCAGATGACAACTCTTCTAAAGGCCCTTCTTTGAAGGCCAAATCTAAATCTCACCATTTGCGCAGGCAGGCTAAGGAAACTTCCAAGGCCTCTCAGAAGGATGCCTTAAGGCGCCATAAGGCATTGGAGAAGGAAATTGACAGGCGAACCAGGGAGTCACGCTCGGTGCCTCCAGCCCTCCCACCCTCCACTCCTTCCACCTCTACTCAACCCCCCCCCCCAGATTATTCTTCCCTATCCAGACACAGCTCACCCCAGGGTCATCAGGCTCCTGGAACAACGACCAGACGGGCACCCGAAGCTACCTTTACTCCTACAGCCGCTGGTCTGCGCCAAGAGAAACCTTCCATAGTCGAGGTTCCAGAGCAAATGAGATCATGGATGGAGCTGGCTATCCGCCAAGGGATTGCAGAAGGTCTCCAGCAGATGTCCAGACCCGGCTTCTTCCCGATGGCCCCCAAACATGAGTCTATATCTGTCAGATCCCTGCCCAGATCAGATCCTCTCCACGGTCAGGTATGCTCACAGAGGGACAGCCCTCTTCCAGAAAGGGAGCAGGAGGAGGAGGAAGGGGGTCTGGATCAATTCAGGGAGGAGGAGGAATTCAAATTGGGGTCGACACATTACAGTGAACCCCTATCGGAGATGGAGCCAATGGAGGGGGAGATGTCCGAGGATGAGGGCCTCACCCCCAACCAACCCACCTTTGTGGGTCTGTTTAAGCCACACCTGTATAAATCACTACTCTTTAAGGCCAAAAACATCTCTGGCCTGTACACTCAGTCTCCCTCTGACCCCCCTTCCTCAGTGGAAGGACCAGAGGACTCCATTTTCAAGCAGCCCGTTGTGGAGGCTGAAGTCATTACAACTCTGCCTATTTTTTCCGACCTAGTATCTAAATAGCTGGCTTCCACAGGGGCCCCTCCTGCCCCATCCAGCCAGGATAAGAGATTTTTCAACCTCGATTCAGACTTCTCTAGCCTATTCAATACCCCCGAGGTTGATGAGCCCATTGTTGGCTTAGCATCCTCCTCCACCCCAAGTGATGCTCTGGAGGCTCTGAAACCTGAAGACAAGCAGGCTGAACTGGCCTTGCGCCGGGCTCACCAATCTGACGCTTGGGCCATTAGATCGGCCACGGCCGCTTTCTTTTTCACCAGGTCTTCTATCCGGTGGCTCCGCCAATTAAAACAGCATGTCCCCGCCTCTAATGTAAGGGCACATCAGGACATCGCTAAGCTGGTGGCCGCAGCAGAATTCTCGGCCATCGCCACCTACCATTCAGTTAAGTTTTCCACTAGAGCTATAACTTCACATGTCACAGCCCGCCGCCTGCTCTGGCTCAAACACTGGCAGGCGGACATCAAAAACAAAGTCAAATTGGCCACCGCTCCCATTAAGGGAGACAAATTATTCGGCCCAACTCTGGAACCCCTCTTGGTTGAGAGCCGAAGCAAGAAAATTTTTCTCCCTCTCTTTTTTGGAGATCAGAGCCCAGAGCCCCTCAGCCCTTTCGGAGAGGGTCCTTTAGACCCTTCTACCAGTCTTCCTTCCTGCCCAGGTACCCAAGACCCCCCTCCTTTCAGCCTCCCCAATCCCAGGATCGAGCCGACTCGGGCAACAGGAAGAGAAGGGGCGGCAGCTACAAGGGGATCAGGTGGGAGACCCTTCCGGTGCCCAAGATAGATCCCATACCTCCCCACCCATTGGCGGACACCTCAGACATTTCGCCGACCAATGGGATTCCTCTACCTCCGATGCCTGGGTTAGAGACACCATCAGATTCGGTCTTGCCCTCGAATTTCAGTCCGCCCCCTCCGACTTTTTCATGGCATCCCCCCCCCCTTCCAAGGACCCCACCAAACGCAATTTGATGGATTCCACTATTCGGCATCTCCTCGACATACAGGCTATCCAACCCGTCCCACCCTCTCAATGAGGGCGGGGTTTTTACTCCCACCTCTTTGTGGTTCCCAAACATTCAGGCGGATGGAGGGCAATCCTAGACCTAAAACGACTTAATCGTTACCTGATTCATCGCAAGTTTAAGATGCACACCTTACAGTCTATCCTCTTGGCCACCAGGCAAGGGGACTGGCTCTCCTCTATAGACCTTTCAGAAGCGTATCTATACATCCCAATCTGGCCCTCCCATTACAAATTCCTCAGGTTCTGTTACCATAATCTCGATTTCCAGTATGTGGCCCTCCCCTTTGGGTTGGCCTCGGCCCCTAGGACCTTTACCAAGGTCCTCGCGGCACTAGCGGCTCACCTTAGGGACCTTCCCATATGCCTCCACTGTTATCTGGACGATATCCTCATCGTGTCCCCCTCCGGACGTCAAGCAGAGAGGGACACCAGAGTTACTCTCTCTGCCCTCCAAGACCATGGGTTCCTCATCAACTGGCAAAAGAGCCAACTGTCACTGTCTACCCGAATTACCCATTTGGGGTGCGTAATCGATACGGTCAAAGGAAGGGTCTTCCTATCCTCGGAAAGACTCCGTAGTATCCAGAAATCTGTAATACAGATTAGAAGATCAAAAAGGGTAACTCTATTAGACTTGTCTAAGTTATTAGGTAAGATGGTTTCATGCATTTCCATTGTTCCCTGGGCCCGTTTACACACCAGATACCTACAGTGGTTCCTGCTTCCATTTCAAAGATTCGGCAGAAGCAATTCGAAATCCATGGTCAGGGTACCTCCAAGGGTCCTCACATCCCTCCTCTGGTGAACCAACCCTGCCATCAACAAAGGTCATTACTTCAAGGAGCCCCAGAGGCTCACCCTCACCACAGACGCCAGCCTATCCGGATGGGGCGCCCACATCCACTCACTCACAGCACGGCAGATGGTCAGAGACAGAACAAGTATGCAGTATAAACTGGTTGGAACTTCACGCCATACATCTGGCCCTGCGCAGATTCCTCCTTCAGGTACGCGGACATCATGTCCTTATTCTCACGGACAACGTCACAGCCAAGGCACACATCAACAGACAAGGGGGCACACAGTCCATACGATTGATGAGAGGCCAAGCGCCTCTGTCATTGTCACTCCTCTCTCTCAAAGCAGAACATATCTCAGGAGTTTCAAACATCCAGGCAGACTGGTTGAGCAGGGCCACGGTGGACCAGTCCAAGTGGCGCCTCCACCCGTCACTGTTCAGGGAGGTGTCCACAATCTTTGGTCAACCGGTAGTGGACCTTTTCGCATCCCCGCTCAACTCACAAGATTCTTCTCGAGGTACCCATCCCACGGGGCGGAGGGTCACAACGCGCTACGTTGTCCCTGGCCTTCAGAGCTCCTATACGCATTCCCCCCACTAGCCCTAGTTCCCAGAGTCATCCAGAAATTGATCCACGAGAAGGCGGAACTGCTTCTGGTGGCCCCCTACTGGCCCAGGTGCCCATGGTTTGCGGACCTCCGCAATCTATCAGTAGCCCCTCCCTGGAGGATTCCTCCGGAGAGGATCTCTCTCTCTCAGGGGCCCCTCCTGCATACGGATCCCCAATGGCTTTAGTTAGCCGTCTGGAGGTTGAGCGGAACCGCTTAAAGAACGAGAAGTTCTCTAACCAGGTTATTGACACCATCTTGGCTGCCAGGCGGCCCTCAACCTCCCGAATCTACAACGCCACCTGGAATAGTTTCTGTAATTGGTGTCACAAATCCCAAGTCAACCCACTCTCGCCCTCGATCGCTCAGATTTTGGATTTCCTCCAAGAGGGACTGAATAAAGGGCTTTCCCCTAACACCTTGAGATGACAGGTCGCAGCCTTAACAACTGTTATCTCTTGCGACATTGGCTCCCTCTCCCACCACCCTCGCATTAGGGCATTCCTCAGAGGAGCCACTAATTTGTGCCCTCCGACTGTTCACCGGTACCCTACCTGGGACCTTAATAAGGTCCTTGTTTCACTTATCAAACACCCCTTTGAGCCTCTAAGGGAGTCCACCCTCCAGTTTTTAACATTCAAAGTTGTGTTCCTGGTGGCCATTACATCTGCCCATCGGATATCGGAAATCACAGCCTTATCAGTTAGAAAGGACCTCTGCGTTTTTCACGCCGATCGGGTGGTTCTCCAGCCCGACCCTACCTTCTTGCCCAAGGTCAACTCAGCCTTCCACAGGGCACAGGAACTCATTCTCCCAAATTTTTGCCCCAGACCCTCACGGGATAGGGAAACACTCTGGCATATCCTGGATGTGAGACGTGCCCTGCGCATTTACATCAAGCGCACTCAGCCCTTTAGGAGGTCTGAATCCCTATTCCTTTCCTTCCAGCCCAAAACACTGGGTCACAAAGTATCTCCATCAACTATCGGCCGCTGGATCAGAGCAACTATCTCTAGATCTTACTTGTCACAAACTCTGCCAGTACCCAGTGGAATAACAGCTCACTCCACTAGGAGCGCAGCTACTTCTGCAGCTTGGGCCACCCAGGCCCCAATCACTGATATATGCCGGGCTGCCACATGGGCCTCCCCGTCTCCCTTCATTAGGCGTTACAAGAGTGACATATTTGCCTCAGCGGAGGCCTCGTTTGGCAGACGAGTCCTACAGCGGGTCCTCAAGGACCGGGAGGGGCTTCCGAACCAGACGGAGTCCCTCCCGTAGGACAGCCAAGCTTTGGTATGCCCCACTCTGGATGCTCCGAGCAGCTCTATGGAGAATGGGCATTGGTTCTTACCTGAGACGCCCCTTCTCGGCGAGCTGCGAGGAGCATCCAGCCCCACCCTTAACTTTCACTGTCTGATGGGGAATCTTGTTTCGGCCAATGATCCACTAGTTAGTTAGGATGAGAACACGTTTTTTTCTTCTCGTCCTCGCAAAACTGGGGAACGCTACGGAGGAGTCACGTGGAGGAGGAGTAGCGTTCCTCAATTCAAGCTCAGCCTGTGAGAGCGGAGACTGAAGCACCTCCCACTCTGGATGCTCCTTGCAGCTCGCCCAGAAGGGGAGTGTCAGGTAAGAACCAACGCCCATTTTCACAGCCCTCTTTTTGACTCGCGCAATGTACAGGTCCTCAATGTAATTGTAGTTCTCTTCCACGGGTTGGCTGGCCAGGGGAGACGGAATGGACAGCAGATGGACAGCAACACCGTGCCAGCCAAAATGGGGCACTCCCTCCATGGCTCCCCACACCATGTTTTCAGCCTGGACAGCCTCCTGCAACACCCTGCCAGCCAAAACGGCATAGAAGAAAACACACATAAGAAAAAGGCGGGGAAAACGGCAACTCCGCCTTCTCCAGCAATCAGTCCTAATGTAGAACCTGCACTCTCCAACCAATCTACTACAACTGTGTGTTCTGGACCATTATACACATCATTGTTCCAACTATTAAATTAAATACCTTAAATATTAAATATGCTCGTGGTCACTCATGCCTTAAACCTCTTCCGCTTGAATTACTCTACGTGGGGCTGTTCTTCAGGGAGTATTTGGAAGATTCAGTTCCTCCTCCTAGGTTGGCTCTCTATGTGCTTCCAGATGCAATTCAAGATTCTAGCTGTCAAGTTTAAAGCTTGTCGTGGCTTACAGCTGGATTGCATACAGGACTGTCCCTCTCAAATTGCTTCTACCCATCCTAACTGGCCTAGTGGGACAGGCATAAGAAACTAGCTGTATCCTGCAACTAGCTTTTTTTTAGTAAAAATGAGTAGCCAGAAGCAAGAAGAGTAAGAGACAGGATTTTAGACAGTATAAAAGAGTTGGAAGGGATCTTGGAGGACTTCTACTAGTTTAGGAGTGTCAAACTTGGTTTCATCGAGGGACACATGAGGGTCGTGTTTGATCGTGGGGGCCAGGGTGGGCACGGGCAGCTTGATGTCACTCGTGTTGGGGGCGTCTGGGGTGGCCCGGGCACTCTGCCGGCAAAAACGGGCTCCGGAGCTCCATTTTCAGTTGTGACAGCCTCCTACTGCCCTCTGCTAGTGAAAACAGAACTTGAGGCGACCACATGTGCCCCCCCAGCTTCATTTTCATTGACAGAGCAGGTGGCAGGATGCACAGCCCTCCTGAGCTGTTTTCATTGACAGAGGCACCGCGGGTCAGTCCTTTGCTGTTTCTAGGGTGGCCCTGTGGGCCAAATCTAAGCACCTCGTGGGCAGAATCTAGCCTCCAGGCCTTGTCAACCTCTTGCTCAAGCAGGAGTTTACAGAGTCAGCATACTGACCCCACAATATGGGTCCTCATTTTACCCACCTTGGAAGGATGGAAGGTCGAGTCAACCTTGATTGCCCAATTTCCCCTTAAAAATATACGGTGTTGGAGCACCCACAACTTTTGGAGGCAAATTCAAGTTGACTTCCCACACAAAGCTTGGAAGAGTCACCTTCTGCTGAGTGGGGTATGATTTTCACCTCAGTTTCCAAGAAAACTCAAACTTGAGGGGTCTTGATAGTCTGTGAGCTTGGTGGGTTTTTTTGCACACATTTTAGGGACAAGCACTACGCATTGCAGAATACCTTATGTCACCAGACTTGAAACTCTAGACCTTGAAAACCTAGAACTACGCCGTCTTTGGTCCAATCTAAGTACAGTATATGAAATCATACATTGCAATGTCCTACCTGTCAATGAATACTTCAGCTTCAACCACAACAACACAAGAGCACACAATAGATACAAACTCAAGGTTAATCGCACCAAACTTGATTGCAGGAAATATGACTTCAGCCACAGAGTGGTCAATGTCTGGAATAGTCTACCTGACTGTGGTTTCTTCCCCAAACCCCCAAAACTTTAACCTTAGACTGTCTACTATTGACCTCACCCCTTTCCTAAGAGATCTTGTATAAGCGCACCAATCGTGCCTACCGTCCCTGTCCTATTGTTTCTTTTATTTTTCTTATAAGTCTCTATCATGTATTCATAACTATGTTTATTCTTATACCTAGTATCTTGTAAGCGATTGACAAAGCAAATAAATAAATAAAATAAAAAGTTGCTTAGCTTGGATAATGAAACATCTACAAGAAAAGCAAGCTCAGAGAGCGTCGGGAATCCCACAGTTCTACCCTAAGCTCCTTTATCTATCCTTTATTTAGCTCCTCAAGCTGCAACACAAGATTTTGTCGCCAAATTGGAGAAACAGGATGAGCACAACAGGATGGCCTGTTTGCAATCTAGATTCGTTCCTCATTGCTCCATGCACCATAGGTTTGGATGCATTTTAGCCGGAGAGGTGACTTTTGTATGGTTTTGCAACCATCTCTTTCTGTCTTCCGCCCTCTCCGTCGGCTGCCTTTTCTTTTGTGTGACACACAACCCAGAGACAATCTCTTGCCTTGTGTTCTCATTGGTCCTGCATGAAAGCCGGGCTGCCCACACGGTCTCTTGGCCATGTTTTGGCCTCTTGCTTTCCAACTGCAGTGAGTCTTATTTTACCTCCATCACGGAAGTGGGAGCATATGGTTTCAGAGATAAGAGCTTTATGCTGGCTCTCCATCGACAGAGCTCCGTAGCTACTTTCCACGCTGACCCATTTATAAATGAAACGGTGCGTAAGTGGCCTGTCAGATTGTGATTGTTGCTGTGATTTTTCCGTCTCCTGATTTAGTCCCTTCCCCCCTGCCCCTCTCTGTCCTTTTTTGAAACGAAGAAACAGCCAATTTCCTACAGGAAATGGTTTTTGAGCGGGGAAGGGGGAGCAGATCGTAGGACGTTGGCTGGCATCACGTGCTTAAATGAGAGAAGTTGGTTTTAGTTCCACATATTGTACAACAAATAAGAAATGTTGATGGCTACAGGTAGCCCTGGACTTTTACAACCGTTCGTTTAGTGAACAAAAGTTACAACGGCACTGAAAAAAGTGAGGTTTGCAGCATTCTGGATTTATGGGATCACTCTACGCAATCTTCCCAGCTGGCTTCCGATAAGCAAGTCAATGGGGAAAGCCGGATTCACTTAATGACTGTGATTTGCCTAACAACTGCACTGATTTGTTTAACAACAACATCAAAAAAGGTACTAAAATCAGACACAACTCACTTAACAACTGGCCTCCTTGGCGACAGAAAACACAGGTTCCAGTTGTGAGTGTAGCTTGACAACTACATGCATGTAAGCAAAATAGGTTTGGAATTGTTTATAGGACTATTAGCAGAACAATAGAGGACACTAATCAGACAAAGAAACAAACACACAGTTTTCTGCCCTCAGCTGTCATTTTGAGGTTTTTTTGCAACCCAATGGTTCTCAAATTTGGGCTCTGAGTTGCAAATCAATGTTATTCTTGAATAAGGCAATATTTTCCCCAACCCACTGAGATATCTCCTGCTTCCCCCCATCCCAATCCCACCCGACTGGGTCACTTAGATCTCGATTATCAACGGAGCTGTCTTCTCTCCCGCCTCTCTGCCGTGGTTTTGCCTTGAGTAAAGGCTTGTCAAGGCCTACAGGGACGAGAGATTGTCTTTGTCGATGAGAACGGAGCCCAGAATAGGCACACGAGAACGGAGGCCCAGAGGGACACACACGCCTACACTGGACTCCGTTCTCATCGGCGAAGGACTTGAGGACAGTCCTTGGCCAACGAAAATGGAGGCCTGCAGCAATTTACACAGAGACGCTGCTCCCAGGCTCATCGGCAGCAGACTTGAGGAAAGGCCTTTGCCAACGAGAATGAGGTCTAAAGAGACGCATGCACCCTTCCCGGCCTCCGTTCTTGGCGGCAAAGCATTTTTGCAAATACAGCAAGCAAAAGGCTTTGCAAACAGAGGGAAGGCTTCAGTGGTTCAGGCCTTCCCTCTGTTTGCAAATCCTTATGCTGCAGATCTGCCCCCAGGCCTCCATTTGCAAAGAACAGGCAGCTAAAGTACCTTTGAGATCAGGTGAGATCAATAACACGAGATCCCACATACTGTTCTCACATGATCTTCTCCGCAAACACACTGAAGGCTTGAAGCACCATATAGGCCAAGATGCTAGATGCTTGCTAGATGCTTCGCAAGGTATCCATAGGCCTAGTCCTTGTTTGAATGACTGCTTGGGTGCTGCATCATATCTAATTTCAGGACTTTGTCGTAAGTGCTTGGTGGGGTTATGTTGTAACTTTGAACATCACTAAGTGAACTGTCTTAATTCAGGAATTACTTGTATACTACTACAGGTCACCCAATCAAGCAGAAGATTAGAAGACCTCCGGCGTCCCTTCCAGCCATTCCCTCTTTTTCCTTCAACCTCTGAACCTGAAAAATCGGTGCACAATTTTTCTATTTACTTTTAGACATTGTCAGGGTCTGGGGTTGAAATGTTCAGCCCGAGGGAAGGTTTTAAATGAAATAAAGCTTATTGCCAGAGACTTCAGATGGCAGATTTCTATGTTATTGCTTTCAAAGTACATCTTTCAATTTTCTCCTTTAGGTCAGCTACGCAGTGCCATTATTCTTACGGGAGCTGAAGAAGTAAGACCTGTACGCTCCCAAAACAAAACATTTGAAAAATAATAAAATAGCCACCGTCACACCAGGAACAGAATCTTGCAAAACAGTGTTCCTTTGCAAACTCTTGCAAAGTTTGGAGTTTTTCTGAGAGTTTGTCTTATTAAAATGCTGTTTGGAAATTAGCACCTTTGAGTTCATCTGTAGAGTGATAGGAGGAAGGAAGGAAGGAAGGAAGGAAGGAAGGAAGAATAGAGTTGGAAGAGACCTTGGAGATCATTAGTCCAATCCCCCTGCTGAAACAGGAGACCCTATACCACTCCAGACAAATCATTGTCCGGTCTTTCCTTAAAATCCTCCCGGACCAACAACTTATGAAGGCAAGCTGTCCCACTGGTTAATTGTTCTCTCAGGGAATGTCTCCTTAGTAGCTTTCCTCCTTGATAATTTATATCCATTGCTTCTTTTTCTTGCCTTCTGGTGCTTTGGAAAAGAAGCGGAGAGGAAGGAAGAGGGAAGGGGAAATCTTGGCAATTAGAGCAATATGATTTTGAAGTTACAAAGAAAGGACTGGATGCCCAAGGATTAATCAGATCCTTTAGGAACAACTGTGTTTTCTGGTAGTGTCCCATCCAAATACTAATCAAGTCTGTGTCTGCTTAGTTTCCAAGCTACGCTAAGTCCCATCAGGTAAGAAGAGATATCATTCCCCTTTCTGCTTCCGAAAGGCTTAAGTGCTAGAAAGAGTTTGACTCTGTGCATGGTGTCAAGCTGAGAGAATTATGATACACTCAGCAGGACTGGCTCTGCTATGAAATGCCCACTCCTTTTACTTTTAACCCATCAAAGCAAAGCAAAACCATCGTAACCGCTTGTCCTAATAGCAAGATATCCAGGAAATTAAAACTTTGCTCTCAAGCACCACCTACCGGTTCTTAATATATTCTCCAACCTGAGGAAATGGTTTTGCAGAGATTTAAGGCACGAAGTACCTAACAAGTACCAAGATGTGATTGATTGAATTGCAGCTTGCTGCATAAATTGAAAGCACTGTGTTAAGCCAAAACATTTTGGATGGTGGTGGTGGTGGTGGTGGGAATATTAGGATTAGTCCCTTGAATGCTAAGATGCTATCCATTGTGATTCCGCTAATCTTTTATTTAACTCTTGTCTTCTGAACTTCAACGCTCAATTTCTGGAATTCTTCAACTTAGCAAAACAGGAAGGTAGCAAATTGCAAAGAATTGCCTTTTAAATTGTAATTTTTATTTACAGCCCTGCGGAAACCTGAGAGGCCTCACAAAGAGTTTTCAGGATTCAGCTGGGAAGTTTTCCCACTACCATCCGAATAACAGTAACAGAGTTGGAAGGGACCCTGGAGGTCATCTAGTCCAACCCCCTGCTCAAGCAGGAAACCCTATATACCATTTCAGATCAGGAGCTGTCCAATCTCTTCTTGAAAACCTCCAGTGTTGGAGCACCCACAACATTTGGCGACAAGTTGCTCCACGGATTAATTGTTCTAACAATTTTTCGGGAAATTTCTCCACTTCTCACCGAGAAAGCTGAAAACCTGTTTTCCCCAATGCCACGACATAAAGTTTGAAAAAAACGGTTTTAAGTTACAGGAAGGTAGATTCCTGCTAAATATTTGAAAGAAAGAAAAAGGGAAGGAAGGAAGGGAGGGAGAGTTGGAAGAAAAATCTGGTCCAGTTCTCATTCCAAGCCAGGAAAAGGATGCAGAACTAGATTGAAGGCAGGTAGCAGTTGGAAAGGAGGGCTCCCATTTATTTGGTAGCCAGAAACTATAGTGACAGCAGCATGCTTCTGGAGTAGCTGACAAAATGGGTTTTTAGAATAGGTGGACTTTTATACATTAATTTGGGGCTGTAATGTTTTAATGGCTGTTGCCAGATTCCTATGGGCTGGCTCTGTAGGCAAAAGGGAAAATGCAAATCCTACATCCGTGATGGCAAACCTATGGCACGTGTACCACAGGTGGCACGCAGAGCCATTTGTGCTGGCACGCAAGCCGCAGGCAAATTTACCTCACTGCGCATGCGCCTACCTCACAGCTGATTTTTTTCGGCTCCCCAGAGGCTTGAAAAAAGCCTCTGCAGGCCGAATAATAGCCCATTTTGTCACTTCCTGTAATAGTGTACTGTAATACCTGGGTGCTGGCATGCAAGTTTGTCTGAGCTAATCTTGTCTCCTTGCCTTCTTATTGCTTATTTGGGGTTTCCAGCTACACTTTGGTTACAAATAGAATGGTCCAGCTTTCTGAATGAGTACAAAATATCCATACGCAAAGCCTAGCCTTTTCAGACGTCTGCTTGAGGCAGTTTTCCTATAGCAGAACCACTGGGGGCTGCTTTCTGCCTTTGTTAAGGGGAGACTCTCCCAAGGCTGGAAATGGGCCCATTTCCTGCCTTCCGGAGTCTTCTGGCCCTTTTTTCACCCACCCCAAGCCTCCACACAGGTCCTGAACTTATCTGGGGTCCCAAAAGGGCCACATGGAAGAGCATGGCAGGCAGGGTCAGCCAGTCGTTGCAATTACCGATTTGGCAAACCAGGTGTGAAATTAACATCCGGTTCACACGAACCGGTGTGAACTGGTAGCAGCCGACCCTTGAATTGCCCTTCATTTTACACCAAGCTGTGATTTGTTTAATAAGCCACAATTGGTTGCATTCTCACATCCCACTAAGTCATAACATGGTTTGTTTGCATTGATGTTTAAGGGATGCCTAAACCTATTAATATGGCTTGTAGAACAAAAACTCCAACTTATGCATTCTCTGCGATAATTGGCCTGTTTTTCTGGACTGTGCAGGAGATTGTTTGCTTGCTGGTGCTGGAAGAATGAAACCCTACATTCAGAGCATGAACTCTTTCCACGAGCAATCATGGTTTATGATGCTTAAAGACCTCAAGCATGGCAGTTGTTGATCTTGAAATAGATCATTTGTGGTCAGCTTGAGCCTTTCTCCCCAGAATTTTCCTGTGCATCTCGTTTTGGCTAGAGAAAATGACGCCGCTTTGGGATTTTTGCCACATTAGTTGGGGCACATGGGCAAGGAAGCCTGACCAGATGAGTATCTCCCTTTCAAACAATGGGAATGGAGAAAGCAGGGTTAAAAATAGCTGAATGGCAAAAAGGAAGCCCAAAGACCAACAGGGGAGAAAGGAAACATGAGTCATGCAAAAACTAACCAGAGAAAAGTCAGAGTGTTTCATTTTTGCACTGTTTGATCCTGAAGAAAACTAGGGCAACGCCAGACTGAGCAGAAATTTATCTCGCATTGCAACACTTGTTTTGAAATATCTGCTCATTAGGGACACATTTTGGAGCAAAAGGGTTTTGGCCGGTAGAACACTGATTACAGGTAATCCTTGACCATAATTTAGCTCAAAATTTGTTACCAAGCAAGAAATTAAATTAAGTGAGTTTTGTCCCATTTTATGACCTTTGAGTTTTGCTTCCCCGGACTTTGCTTATCAGCAAGTTGCAAAAGATCATGATCTCAGGACACTGCAAATGTCACAAAAATGAGTCAATTACCAAGCATCTGAATTATGATCTTGTGACCATAGAGATGCAGCAACAATTGTAAATGTGAAAAATGGTCCTAAATCACTTTTTTCAGTGCTGTTGTAACTTTTTAAAAAAATTTAAAAATTATTTTAATCATTGATTTAATATATTACTCAAATTCTTTTAATTAAATATGTTTTAAGTGTCACAGTACAAAAAGTTGCTATTTAAAATAAAGTAATAACACAAATTTCCTGACTGCTTGATCATTAGTCTCCTTCAACTGCCATCTGTTGAGATGACCTTGGTTCGCACAAGAAAATGCTTTGTTTAGACTGTTACATATTGCAAGTGAAGCATAGGCCAGGTCCAGCACAGTGGCGGGAAAATGGAGAGGGAGCTGTCAGACAGGCCTTTGCTGGGTTATTCTGTTCTAGTTAAAATAAAGAGCTGTTGTTACTTGAAGATCTGGTTCCTGTCTCTTCAAATCTCCCACTATTCTACACTGGCGACGAAGGTGGGATCTGAAGAATAAGCCAAAAAGAGCTGACTAGGACAGGTTTCTGAAGGGTGATCAGGGGCACAAAGGTATCTCCAGTTTCCGAATAGTTACAGAAACTGACGATAACATATGCCCTGCCAGCTCCATTCAACCCAGCCACGGAGCATTGGAACTCCTACATAACACGTTTTGAGTATTTCATGGAGGCAAATAACCTCCTAGAACTATCAAACAAAAGGAAGAGGGCCCTCTTCCTAAGCTATTGTAGATCAGATGTTTTCAAGACAGGCAAGGCGCTAGCAGCACCAGTAGCCGTGCAGGAGGTGCCATGGAAAGATCTCAAGAAGATGGTCCCGTCCACAGTAGTCAGGCGCCACGAATTCCACCAAAGGATTCAGGAAAAAGGCAAAACAATCAACCAGTATATAGCTGCCCTAAGGAAAGCTGCAATGTACTGCGAATTCAAAGAGCTAGATGAAGTATTGCGAGATAAGACTTGTGTGCAGCATTACAAACCTGAGTCTGCAAAGATGCCTGCTGGTTGAGCCTGATCTGACGCCGCAGACAGCGATAGCCAAGGCCCGAGCAACCGAACTGTAAAACAATGCAACCACAACGCTGCAAAAGAATGACAGCCCGCCAACCGCATGAAAATTGATTAGAATGTACCCTGAGAGTACAAAGCAATGGGAGGTGACAGATGAGGAAGGCAACATCTACCGAACACAGATCACTGATGCAATCAGTTACATTGGAAGCCGTTGGAAAAGCTTTGGCATGGTTATTCGCAACTCATGGATTTCCTGACACCCCAATTTACACCCACCCCTTTCGAAATGTTCCTAGCTAAAATGGGCATCCATCATGCCTTAATCGCCCCTTATCACCCAGCTTCGAATGGCCAGGCGGAGAGAGCAGTTAGATCAGCAAAGGAAGCCTTGGGGAAGTTGGATGGGAATGATTGGTATGCCAAATTGGCCAAATATCTGTTGATTCAACACATTACCCCAAGCACCTCCACTAACCGATCCCTGGCTGAACTCTTGATGGGGCAGATAAAATGAATCCTAATTATTCCCCTACGGTTCCTTGGGATTTTATTAGCAGGATTAGGGTTTTCCAGTTGCATGATCTAGTTTATGTAAGGAATTTTTCAGAGGACCCCTTATGGCTGCTGGGAGAAATGACTGAAATTACTGGCCCTAAATCCTATAAAGTGTGGCTGCAAGACAGATGAGTATAGTGGCGCCACATTGATCACTTACAAGGTTGTTGGAGTGCATTCACAGGTTACCCACCCACTGACGACCGAGTGGAGACTAACCAACTGACTCACAGAAGGACCAACGGCCCCGACACTGAAGCGGCAACCGACGAGATCAATCGTGAGGATGACCTACCTTCTGATGATTCTTCAAGCCAGCAAGAGCCACCAACAGTGGGAAATCCTGAGTTGCCACTGCTGGAGACAGCTGGTCCTGCAACGGATCCTCCTCCAATGACTATTCAGACTGAACTGTGAAGGTCAATGCATGTCCGATTATGCCCTGGAGTGTTACATTCTTTCAAGTTGACACTCTGGTCCTCATTTTGAGCAGGAGCCAGACCCCCAGTTTATTGGCTGGCCATCTGACAGCCACATATAAAAGGGAACTGTCAGGCGGCATCAGCTGTTACCCTGCCTCAAGCCACACTCGTTAGCTGTAGGCTGCGCGGGTAACCTGTTGCTGTTAAATAAACAAGTTAGCCATTCAGAATACCTCATCTTGCCTGTTCCTGAGTGCCACAACTCCAACACATGGACCTTAGTTTCGGATAACAGGCCACAATTCACAGTAGTTCAATTTAAAATTTATCTAGCAGAACAGGGAATTAGACATGCCCTTGTAGTGCCATTCCACCCAGCTAGCAATGGCCAAGCTGATCGGATGGTAAGAATAACTAAATAAGCCCTAGCACGCATGGACCCAGGAGACTGGCAGTCCAGGATAGACCATTTCCTCCTAATCCAACACATCACCCCTAGTGCCACCACTAAACAAAGCCCAACAGAACTATTCATGGATCGACAGCTGCGATCCAAACTAGACAGTTTATATACAAACTACGCAAATGAAAAATTAATTAGTCTTCCATCAGCCACCTTTTCCTCCCCCTTGAGGCGTCATTGTTCCAATTCTCCAAAACCAAGAAACAGAAATACAGGTTTGATTAATAGCTTTTAATTCTGGCAGGCCTGGAAACATAGGCACATAGTAACCAAAACAAAGGCAACAATAACCTTTGCTGCTTTCCCACCTATTTAAAAAACCCCATGTACGCCTGCTCCACCCACATAGCTGTTTTATTTCTCAAGAGGCCTGGAATCTTTCTGTTGGGCCTAGTTTTCTTCTGCTGCCGGCCTGCTCTCTAGCTGATTGTCAGCTGACTCCTTCTTTGTTTTCAACCTCCCACGCTGTGAGTCTACTGTTTTTCATTATCCCTTTAAGCCTTCTCCCCCTGAATGGCAATCCCGAGACAGTCTGCCAAAGGCTCACCGTTTCACTGGTTGATACCAGGGTTGCCATCTGGCCGTTTTTCCGGCCAAATTCGAGAAATCTGGCCATATAGAAATCTGTTTGGCCGTGAAAAAAAATCGCGTCTCCAGCCAAATATATTTGGCTGGAAATTTGGCCATATGAAAGTTGCTTGGCCATGAAATCGAAATTTTGGCCGAATACCGATTTTCAATACAATATATTCGCATGAAAATGACTGTCAGGTCATCTGAAAACCTCTGAAAAAACGACACGATACACAGGCTGAAGCCTTCTGACTGTGAACAGCGCTGTGTAATATAAGTGGATCTTAACCCGGATGTAAACATCTCAGTATTGGATTGTTTTCTCGCCAGCTGGCGCGCGGCGTCACGGAAAATCCCGGAGATGAAGACACACTGTGCAAGCCTCCTGAGTGAAGCCCTCAGTCAGCTCGAGAAGCGCCTTCCGGCATTGATGGAGGTCTTCAAAGGTCTAAGAAGCTTGTCACCGAGTAAAGTGTTGAGCCAGACCGCCAGGGTTCCATTTCAAGATCTGCCAATGCCTCATCTCCAAAGTGCAAATGAAGCTGTGATTGAGGAGCAGTATCGGAGAATTCTGCATGTGCATTGGGCAGAGGAGTCAGTGTGTTTGATGGAAGAATTCCAAGTGACACAGCAACCTTCTGGGCAGGGGTGTTGCAGTACAAGTCCAAAGCAGGTGAGCAGCCGTTTGAACAGTTGGCAATGTATGTGCTGTCCTGCCTTGCAATACCAATGAGTAACGCCGTTGTAGAATGCATTTTCTCTGCAGTAACACATGTGAAGACGAAGGCTAGAAATCGCTTACAGACGGAAATGTTGGATGCCATCATCAGAATTCATACACATCTACAATTTCAAGGAAAGTGCTGTACGGATTTCAGCACAATAGAACGCATGCTTCAGCTGTTCACATCAGAGAACATGTATGGAAACCAAGCCGGTCAACCAGATCATCCTGAGGATATTGACGAGGATATCATGAACATTCTATATTAGAGCACTTCATTCATGACTTTACTCCTATTTCAATCATACTTGACAGACTTGATCTTATAGTTTGTTTGTTTTGTTTACCTTCTTCTTTCTTCACATTGCTACATTAGAAGTACTCTTTGTTTCATGTAATTATTGGGATAATTCCTCTCTCTTTGAAAAGATGATTATTGAGCATTCAGTTTTCATAAGGATTCTATATATAATTGTTATTTTTGTGTCATTTTATTTGTTTAGTGATTATATTTTTTCAATTGGGGGGGGAATCCCCCTAAAATCCCTCATGCCCTAGCTCCTGCCTCCTCAGGATTGCTACATTTGGCCCTGAGCTTTCCAAATGGTAGTAGCGGTTATTTGAAGTGAGCTGCCTAGCCTGGATGCGAGTAAAGAAATGCAGAAATTCCCATGATGTCACATCACGTTGTTGAATAAAGACTATTTTTTATGATTTGATTATTTAAAAACAGTTTAAAAAAACAAAAAACAATATATCCTCATGTTATATTGCATAAAAAAATTTGGCTGGAAAATTTGGCCGTGAGAGAAAATAATTTGGCCGAATTTTGACTTGAGTTTGGCCGCATAGCCAAGCTGCGATCTGGCAACCCTGCTTATATGGCCACCATTTTGAACTCATTACTGATCACCAGCCATTACTAGGCATCCTGACTGGTGACAAACCTAGCCCTCGAATTCTGTCACCAAGGATGACAAGATGGACTATTTTTTTAGCTGCTTATAGTTACAAGCTACTTTATAGGCCTGGAAAACACGTGGCTCATGCAGATGAGGTGCCTTTTGCCAATATTAGTAGATGACCTTGCACTCACAGTTTCCACCTTTTTAATCGAAGATCTGCAACTGCCATTAACTGCAGGTGATATTTCCCATTTTACATCCAAAGACCCGCCCTTATGTAAAGTTTTGGACTGGGTGAGAAGGGGGTGGCCCAGCGAACCTCTACCTACTCAATTGGAACTGAGCGTGCTCAAAGGATGCTTGCTGTGGGGTAGCAGATAACACCCCCAGGAGTTAAGGCCTCGCATCATTTCAGTGTTGCATGAAGGGCATCCTGGCATAACCAGGATGAAGGCCCTGGCTAGAAGTTACGTGTAGTGGCCAGGGCTGGATGAGACTGTTTCCAGCAAAGTGCAAGGATGTCAAGCCTGTCAGTTATCCGGATCTGCACTCCCAGGTGCTCCAACAAGGGCACTAAAACCTCTTGGTCCGGGGTCCACATTGACATAGCAGGCCCATTCCAAGGGAAAACCTTCCTAGTGGTGGTGGACTCATATTCAAAGTGGATTGAGCTGGCTCTTCTTAAATCCACCACTACTGAGACAGTGCCTAGGGTTTTAGATAACATTTTGGGGATCCATGGCTACCCTGACACCCTAGTCTCTGACAATGGACCCCAATTTATCTCTACCCCTTTTGAGCTATTCCTGGCACAAAGGGGTACCAGGCATGCCCTAATTTCCTCTTTCCATCCCTCACCTAATGGAATGGCTGAGAGAGCAGTGAGATCAGCCAAGGAAGCCCTAGGAAGAATGACCGAAGGGGATTGGTCCTCTAAGATTGCCCTTTTCCTGCTAACACAGCAAGCCACCCCTAATGCTCTGACCAACCTGTCCCCTTCTGAATTGTTGATGGGGAGGAGGCTAAGAATCACCCTGGACCAGCTCCACCCTGCCTAGTCCCCCAAACGCCCTTAGACTCCTGTAGCAAGGTATGGGCCTTTAGGCTGAAGGACCTGGTCTACTCCTGCAACTGCACAGGGAACCCCGCCTTGGTTGCCCGGGTGGGTGGAGAAAATAACAGGCCCCAAATCCTATAGAATTAGGATGGTTGATGGGAGAGTGTAGTGCCAACACGTGGACCAACTAAGGAGCCTTTGGAGTGCCCCTGCAGGTCCCACCCTGAGAGGACGCTGAGGCTGTGGAGAACGAGGTGGACGATTACCCCACCTAACACCGAAGGCAGACAATCAAGCAGCGGTCTCTCGCAGAAGCCTTACCAGGGACAGACAAGCTGCCAGCCTCTGAGGCCTTCCCACCAAACTCCGAGGCTGTCCAGGCACCACCTCCAGTGGTGCTACAGGATAGTGGGAGCAGAGGTGGTTTTGGACTACCAGAGTGGAAACTCTACTATCAGGCAGCCGCATTAAATTGAATAAAGGTTTAGGTCAATTTAAAAGATAAAGACAATTTTTAACCCTAGAAGGTCATGACCTCCAGATAGGCTAGCATGCATTTTTATGGGAAAAGAGGAGTAAGTTAACATTCTTTTTTCCCCCCAATTTTTTTTATTTTTTTAACAAACATAAACACGAACACAAAACATAAAACCTCCTTTCCATTGTACAGTATGTCGGTCGTTATAGATCTTCTTGTGCACAATATCAACTGTCCTTCCCTTCTAACTCCATTATTTAATTTTTTTACATGGATATGCATATTATATTGTTATTAACTACTTATTGGACTATTGGAATTTAATATGGAAGATAGTATGGTCTCGAAACTTCGGATACAATATTGAATTAGATGAATGGGAGAAATTAGGGACTAGGAATTACAAATTAACAACCTCTACGGCCTACAAAGAAAATTTGTATAAAATGTTCTTTTGGTGGCACCCGGCCTCAGCGAGATTGGCTAAGATATATCCCAGCACAAGTCCAAAATGTTGGAAGTGTGGAGAGAAAATCACATGTGGTGGTTATGCCCCAAGACCAGGAAATATTGGGTTAAAATAAAGAACTTGCTGCAAGAGATCACCAAACTCCAAATTGAACTTAAACTGGAATTTTTTCTATTAGGAATAATTACAGGCCAATACCATAAAAAGATTAAATATATTATACTAGACAGCAGCCAGAATAGCTTTTGCACAATTATGGAAAGGAGCCAATATCCCCTCAGAAGATCTAGTCATACAAAAAAGTATTGGAATGCGCGGAAATGGATAAGCTCATTGAAACAGAAAGATAAGGAAAATTCCAAATATTACACAATATAGGATAAATGGTATGAGTGGCTAAAAAATAGATTTAAAGATTAGGAAGAATGGACTATTGTAAATAAAGTAAGAGCCTAAAGAGATTATTAACTTAAATATGTATATAATAAAGTATATAAAATATATGTATTTGTTGATGTATATAATAAGGTATATAATAAGATATATGTAAAATATAAATAAGATTTGTAGTTTTGAAAAATGTAATAAAAATGATTTAATAAAAAAAGATGACAATGATGACATCACAAACATCTGCAACATCATCAGAAACTATCAAGTGTCAACCATCTCTCCTGATGAAATACTCAACATTTCCCGCATCGGCCCAGAACTCAACAGAGGCAGCTTGGTGGCCCCATGCTTCTGCAGGGTCGTATGCAAAAATGAATCAAGCAAATGTAAATTCATTTACTCAATAAATTTACTTGCCAAGAGCAACACCAACCATAAGAACCTTCGTTCTCGCCCCAACCTAACTTTAAGCAATGTGTACGATCCCGTGAGCTATACTCTGAGCTCAAGACTCCATGAACTAGGAAATGCTAACCTATAGATTGACTACCACGCAGAATCAAAAGCAAGACCTACAACTTACAACCCAAAAACCATCACCCCAACATCCAAGTTAAAATCGCCAATCAAGCAGATATTCCTTTTTTCGAAGCCTATTATTTTTTGATGGAGGTGTTTGAAAAATTTCCCTTGGTCTTCATTTGGGGCATAGATTGCTACCAGTAAAAATGTAATGTGGTTTATTCAAATTTGTATAACCAGAGTTCTTCCTTCGGGATCCGACCAGGTTAATTCTGCTTTTACATCTTGTTTCACATATATTGCAATTCCTTTCTTCTTGGGTTTATCAGCTGGTGCCGTAAAAAGTTTCCCTAGTTTGGGGCAAATTAAATGTCTTTCATCATTTTTCTTAATATGTGTTTCTTGAAGACATATTATGTCAGCGTTTTGTTGAATAAGTTTTGTAAATATAAATATCCTTTTTCTTTTGGATGTTGAATTTAAACCATTTATATTGATGGAGAGAAACTTCTTCCCCTTCTCCATTTATCTATGTCTGTTTAGATTTTTGCCTAGTAATGATTTGGTTCTCTTCTTGTTGTTGTTGTATGATTTGCTCTCCCTGGTTGTGGTTTATCACTTCCTGAATTTTGAGAAAGTCGTTCCTTTTGGTTTCTGTAGCGATAACGGTCATCCTGTGGTTTCCTTTTAAGTTCTTCTTTGGTGTATTGGCCATCCGTATCCATGAGCTATTGGTGAAAGTCTTGAGCCTGTTCTATCAATTCTTTAATTCTTCTTTAATTTTCCTCTCTTTCCACGTTATTAACATCCCTTCCGGGATTAACCATTTAAATTGGATTCCTTTTTTGTTTAGATCATTGGCTAAGAATTTATAATCTTGTTTTATAATCCTTTCTCTAGAATTTGTTTTAAAATCGTAATTTTTCTACCTTTGTAAGATATTGTTTCCTCTCTGGACATTTTCAAAATTAGGTCTCTCACACATCTCCTAGAGAAACGAATGTGAATTTCTCTCGGGCAGTTATGGCGTCTGGCATAGCTTGTGCTAACCGTGTACACCTCATCAAACTCTTTAATTAAGTCATCTTTTTCTTTTCCTAACCATTCAGCCAATATTTCTGCCATTAAATGTTCTAATTCCTCATTTTTTGCTTCAGCCACATTTTGGAACCTTAAATATGCCATTGCTTTGTCCATTTCGAGATGAACCAGGGAGTCTGCCATTTCTCTAAGTGCGTTTTTAAATTCCTCATCCATCCTTTCAAAATTGGTCTCCATACGTGTTGTTCTACGCTCTATATCTTTTATTTTCACTTCGTTTTTCTCCATGGCCTGCTGTAGGGACCCTATCTTTCCCTCCACCTTCGATATATCCGCTTTCATTTCAGCTTTCAGCTTCCCCATCTCATCTTTCAATTCGCTAATATCTGCTCTAGTTTCATTATGATTTTTGATCATCATTTCTTGCATTTTAGACATAGCTTCCTGCAAGGATAATAGGGTGGTTTGTATATTGATGTTGGAGACATTAGACTGCTTTTCCCCTATTTGGGATTCTTCAATGGTTTTTTGAGTTGTTGGTGGGGTAGGTGTCAACGTAGTCGATAGGGTCGGAGTAGCCTTCCTTCCTGTTTTTAGGGCCGTAGTTGTCGTGGATGTCATCTCTCTAAGTATTTGTTTTTGTTGTTGCACAATATTAGATATATTGTCCCAGATCACCATTCGGTGTTTGGGTCCTGTATTTAAGAGTCTATTCTCGTATTTCAATTAGATATCTCGCTCAACGATCTTTTCTCCTATATTATAAGTGGGTATCTACTACAGTATAATAATCTATATAATAAAAAAATTAGTCAACAATAGTACATCAATTAACACTTTAAAGAATTAATCTTAAATATCTTGAGTAGTCTAAATAGTCTAAATCAACAATATTTTTCACTCTTTACTATTAATACTTAAATCAGTCAAATCAGTTATCACTTAACTCTATAAGGATAATATACCCCCCTCTTTTTTTTAAGTAAATAAGTTTATATAAGCTATT
This sequence comes from Pseudonaja textilis, assembly GCF_900518735.1. The sequence continues at coordinate 1,842,162 of NW_020769416.1, read as the reverse complement.
TAGAGAATACAATAGAAAGGGAGGGGACAGTTATGTTAAATAAGAAAATACCTAAAACATGGTCAGAAGCTTAGATTACACTTATTCCAAAAGAAGGGGCTGATCCATTACAAATTAAGAACTATAGACCTATTTCTTTACTGAATGCAGACTATAAAATTTTTGCTTCAATTTTGGCAGAAAGGCTCAAAAGATACTTAAATAACTTTATTCATCCTGATCAGAATGGATTCCTGCCAAAAAGACAAATTAAAGATAATATGAGGGTAATTCTGGACACTTTGGAATATTATGAGGCGCATCCTGAAAAACAAATGGCGTTGATATTTCTAGATGCCCAAAAGGCATTTGATAATGTGAATTGGAGATTTATGTTTTTGTTATTGGAACAGATGGGCTTTGCTAGAAAATTTATTCAAGCAATAGAAGCCATATATGATAAGCAAACAGCAAAAGTAATGATAGAGGGAGAATTTACAGACTATTAATATAAGAAAAGGCACAGGACAAGGTTGCCTATTATCACCTTTGCTATTTGTATTGACTTTGGAAGTGCTGAATAGAAATATTAGAGAGGATTCAAATATAAAAGGAATGAAAGTTAAGAAGGAGGAATTTAAATTGCAAGCCTTTGTGGATGATTTGGTCTTTATTCTGGAAGATCCTCTAGAAACAGCTTTAAAACTATTGGAAAAGATAGAGATGTATGGTGAGATGGCGGGTTTGAAAATAAATAAAGATAAAACAAAGATTTTGACAAAGAATATGTTATTAAAACAAAGAGATGAATTGGCAGACTTATTGAAAATTCAAGTTACGAATAAGGTTAAATATTTGGGGATACATTTGACGTCAAGATGTACCACATTGAAAGAGAATAACTATATTAAACTTAAACAACAGATAGCATCTGATCTGAAGAAATTGGAAAACTTACAATTGTCATTGATAGGTAGAATTTCAACAATCAAGATGAATATTTTACCCAGAATTTTATATTTGTTTCAAACAATACCAATTAGGCTTGGTAAAGATTACTTTGAAGAATTAAATAAAATTGTGTTGAAGTTTATATGGCAAGGTAAGAAAGCGAGAATAACATTAAAACTTCTACAAAATGCTAGAATTAGAGGAGGATTTGGCCTTCCTAACTGGGAGTTATACTACCAAGCTGCAAATTTTATGTGGGTTAAAGAATGGATAACATTAAGAAAGACTAGATTGTTGACATTAGAAGGACATGATTTATTACTGGGATGGCCTGCTTTTCTGTGGTATAAGGGAACTAAATCGCAGGGCTACTTTAGAAGGCATTACATACGGGAGTCTTTATGGTTGAACTGGGAGAAAATGTTATTTGAAAATCCCAGTCTGGTTATCAACTATCGAAGCTTTTTTTTATCCTATAATAAATAAGAAGGAACAAACAGTTAGATATGGGGAAATATTGGATGAAAAGAGTGAACTTAAAACAATGCAAAAACTAGAAGAACAAGGCATAAGGATGAATTGGTTTTCATATGCGCAAATACATTCAAGGTATCTTACAGATTCTAAAATGGAGGAATTTTATGATAAATTGACTGATTTAGATAGGATTTTGACAGGTACTGATGAAAAAGTGATTAAAAAATTATATAGTTATTTGTTGGAAATTACATTAGAGGAGGAACAAGTTAAAGAAACGATGACTGTTTGGGGGAAGAATTTTGGATATGGGATTGATTTGGAGAAATGGGAAAAATTGTGGTCTCAAAATTATAAAATGACAATGTCAACAGCATATAAAGAAAACTTGTATAAGATGTTTACAGGTGGCATTTTCCCCCGACAAGAATAGCAAGAATGTTCAAGAACAAATCTGAAAAGTGCTGGAAATGTCATCAGATACCTGGCTTATATTACCATATGTGGTGGACTTGTGAGGATGCTAGAAAATATTGGACTAAAATTCGCATGTGGTTGGAAAAAATGATAAAGAAACATATAGACTTGAAACCAGAGATTTTTTAATTGGGAATCTTACCAGATACATATAATAAAAATTTGAAGTATTTGATTGTAAATGTATTAACAGCGGCTAGGATTGTATTTGCTAAAAACTGGAAGAAAACTCCATCAGAGGAAGAAATTATCAAGAAAATATTGGATTGTGCTGAAATGAGTAAATTGACATTTGAAATTAGAGAACAAGAAGATAAAACAATTTTATGAAGTTTGGGATCTTTTTCTATCAATGGTTAGATAATAAAACACAATAATAGAATATTCAGACTTAGGATATAATTTTCTTTGATATTATTTTTATAAAACCTTATTAAGATAGATTTGGTATGATCTTATGATTTGTTGCAAAACAAATTAAGTAAGTTATAGTTATCTTGTTAAAGTATGAATTAATAAAATTATAGTTAAATGATTTCTTAGTAATGATACTAGGTTATACAATTGTTGATTGATAATATGAGTTATTATGTAATATAACTATATTGGCGTTTAGGAAACAGACGCAGAAAAAAAAGTGGTAAACCAACCGATACACTGTTTGTAAATCTATGAAGGAGGATGATGTTTTTATGTTTTATGTTGTATGTTTTTTGTTTGTTGTTAAAATAAAAAACTTTAAAATAAAAAAAAAGAAAGGAAGGGGACTTTCACTCTCGTGCTTAAGCTTTTCCACTCTCACTTATAGCACTTTCATTTTTTCTAGCCACTTTTCTCTCTGGCTTCTGAAAGTGCTGATCACAACCGGGAAAGAAGACTTTCACGCCGCTATCATTCTTCTATCATTCTTCTATCTTCAGTCTTCAAAAGTTCCAAATTATATAGCAATCTTTTAGCACCTCTTACTCTCGACCCCACAGGCTGTCACTGCTTTGCTTAATCACCTAAGCAGACCGGACTTGGAGCCGCCATAGATTGACAGCTTACTCTTCCGCGCCGGGCTCGGGAGCTTTTCTCTTTGCTGCCAGGGGGTTGCCAACCCCACCCTGCCACTCGAGGTTCTCCACGTTGACACGAACCTCTCCAGAGTTCGTGTATCCCTTGGGGATTGCTCCTGACGCCAGAAAAGCTGTTCGAAGACCGCAACAGTCTTCTCCACCTCCGTTCGCCCCTGTCGTGCCACCGGAAGTCCCCCCCACCGGAAGTCCCCCTCACATGATGACTTCCAATCTGCTGTTCCCACCCTTCAAGCTGACAACCGAGACATGGAAATCGTATAAAAATCGCTTCTTCTGCTTCCTGGACGTGATAGACCTTACGGACGCCACCAACCATAGGAAGAAATCCTATTTCCTAAGCTTCTGCGGACTGGGATTTTTGACACAGCCACGGCGCTGGTTGCCCCGCTTTCTGTTAGGACTGTCCCCTGGGAGGAGTTGCAGTAGATCCTCTCCAGTCACTACTCCCCTAAGCCATCCCAAATTGCTAGGAGGCATGCTTTCAGGAGGAGAATGCAGTCTGAGAGGGAGTCAGTTAGTGAGTATCTGGCAGCCTTACGATCAGCTGCCCTACAATGTGGCTTCAGGGATTACCTAGAGGATATGCTCCTAGATCAAATTGTCTGTGGGGTCAAGGACCTGAGACTTCAAAGACGTTTGTTAGCTAAAAAGGACCTGACCCTAGCTATAGCCATAGAGGAATCACAAGCTGCTGAGCTATCTGCTCTGCCAGCAGCTGAAATACAAGGGAACCCCATTAGACAAGGCAGCTCAACTATTCATTTTGAGGAAATCTCCCTAGATAAGAATTTTGAGGACCCAATCGAGGTAAACCGCCTTGGTAATCACGCAGAGTCAGGTGGCAGCTCAAGAGCTTCTTCTTGGACATTCTTGGATGCATCTTCTTTAGAGTTTCCCAGGATTAATCTACAACATCAGTAGGAAGCTAGATCAAGCTTCAGACACTGCTCCCGGGGATGCAGTGCAGTGGTGCCTTCAGGAGAGCGGGGCTCCACTCTCCTGCAACACTGAGGATTTGACGTTGCCAGCCATTGGGAGGGCCCTAAGTAGGAAAGCCGTCCAGCCTCCCACGCAGCCTCTCCCCAATGAACACAGCCGGCTTCGATCATAAAGATTGGGTCTATAGATAAAGCGCCAGCCAGCTGATCACTTGGCTCGGGCTTTTGGCCGCAACAGCCGCTCAGGGCTTGCAATAGCCTAAAGAGAGGCTCCTTTGAAATCAGGGATAGCAATCCTTAGCCTCTCAGGGCCTACAATAGCCTATAGAGAGGCAAAGACCACAGAAGGTGCAAGCGGCCATTTTGGGGACAACAGTTCCTTAGCGTACATGGTGAGTGGACATTTTAGGTGGCCTCACGATCCAACAGTCAGTTCCAGAGCCGCCATCCTTCAAACTCTGAGGAAGCCCCCCCCCATAGGCAGCACATATCCAGGTTGCTCTAACACCTCTTGTGCTGGACCTATTTTACCATGGATCAAGACAACGCCCAGGCAGATCTTTCTGGCCCAGAAGCACAAGGCCTCCAACCAGCCAGGAGAAAGAGATGCTGACCACGCACTCAATCTATCCAAAGGGAAGTAGCAGCTAAAATCAGAGCTAAGGTTCTGGCTCCCCAAAGGTGTCCCAGGCCAAACTCAAGGCCAAAAAACGGAGGCATGCTGCCTTAGAGAGGCAGTTTAACAAAACCATAGAACAGATGAGAGGGCAACCCAATCAGGCCTCTCAACCTGGGGATCCCCAGGGTAGCCAGGCAGGCCATTCTAGGTGGGGTGTCAGATATCCCAGGTTCCTACAGTCACTATCAATCCTGGTCCACAGAGAGGCTTGAGCAAGACCTAAGCAGATCAGGATCTAATTTTAAACAGGCCTCTTGGAGCTTCCCCCCTCCTCCCATGGTAACTCATGGCCCAGGCCTGAGGCTACCTTCGTTCCTTCTGCTGCGGGCCTTCATCCCAATTACCCTTGACTGCCAGGCCCAGTGAGATTCAAGACATGGTCTCCACTGCCATCAGACGGGGTTTGGCTGAAGGATTCCAACAAATCCTTAGGCCTTTAAGAAAGGGATCACTCTCTTTTTCCGGCCTACTCCCATGTACCTTTTCCTCAAGGGGGCTCCCTTCCTCAGGCCAAAGGGCCTATTCTACCCACTCACAGTGGGAAGACTACAAGGAAGGCGACTGTGTAATTCCATCTGAGTGCAGTTACTCTTTCGGATTGGATCGGGAGGAGGAGGAAGATTTCTGCACCCAGATCAATCCCCTTCGGTCTGTCTTTAAACAGAATTATTTAAAGCTCTCCTTAACAAGGCCCTGGTCACAGCTCAGCTTTCTCCTGAGGAGGTGACCCCTGAACCACAAGGGGAACCGGCTAGGCATTTTCTCCAAACCCGTAGTTTCTGCTGAGGTTCTTCCCTCACCTTGCCTATTCCTGGACTTAGTCAAGGAACAGTGTTCCTCTCCTGCAGTTGGCCCTCGACCCATGACAGGCAATTTTACAATGTGGGATCTTCACTGGCTAATGCCCTGGCAGTGCCCTCCATTGACGCTCCTGTTGTCACCTCCTTCTCCTCTGGCACCCCCACCAAGCCAGAGGATATTCTCAAGGCTGACCACAAGTGCTCCAAATAGACCCTTAAATGCAACCATCAAGCGTGGGCTGTCTGGGCTTCGACAGCTGCATCCTTTTTCACAAGGTACTCAATCCATTCAATGTGCCAGCTGCAAGACTGCATACCACTATCCAACCTCAGGTCCCACCAGGACCTAAACAAGATTATAGCTGTTGCATTCAACGGACTATCCCATCTTCACTCCGGTCCGCGCTTCTGGCGGGAGCGTGGACCGTTCCCATTGGTCGATGCCGTTTGACAGCCGGCTATAAAAGGAGCTGTCAAACGGCATCAGCCGTTGCCGCCAGCTGACTGCCTGTTAGCCCCAGCAGCCGCGGCAGCCCTTTATTCGTTGTAACCAAGTTACTTGACGTTCGCTCCGTGTCTGCCTCAGTGATTACCGCCGCTCCACAACACTGCCAACGAGGGTGGGATACAAATAAGAGGCAGCCGGACAAGAACAGCTGAGCTCAGTCACTTTCAAAAAGAGCCGAAGCCACTATGAGCTGACTGTCACAGCCAGACGCTATTCACGAGCGCGAAATTCAACCTCCCTGCTGAGGAGACAGACATCGCCGATATGAGATGACTTTGAACCCTGTATTCCCGCCTTTCAGACCAACGGCCGAGACTTGGGAGTCCTACAGGAACCTTTTTGACTGCTTCCTGGATGCTGTAGACCTCGCTGATGCTACAGCCCATAGGAAAAAATCCTATTTCTTAAGTTTTTGCGGAGCCACAGTATTTGACACTGCCACAGCATTGGTAGCTCCGCGTTCTGTCAGAGCTATCCCATGGGAGGAATTACAGGAGATCCTCTCCAGTCACTATTCCCCTAAGCCATCCCAAATTGCCAGAAGGCATGCCTTCAGGAGACGAATTCAGGCAGAGGGAGAATCTATCAGTGAATACATGGCTGCCCTGCGGTGAGCTGCCTTACATTGTGGATTTAGAGACTATCTGGAGGAAATGCTTTTAGACCAAATAGTCTGTGGGGTCAGGGATTTAAGGCTGCAAAGGCGACTATTAACCAAACAGGACTTAACCCTGGCAGTAGCCATTGAAGAATCACAGGCTGCTGAGCTATCTGCGCTTTCAGCAGCAGAAATCCAGGGAAACCCAATTAGATAGGATAGCTCAGCAATCCATTATGACGAGGTTTCTATAGAAGATGGCTCTGAGGAAACTAACGATATAAATCGCCTCAGGCAGCAGAAACCCCTTCAAGAGGAAATGAGGCCAAAAAAAACCCCCTCCCCCCCCCCCCCCCCCAGAGCAGCCCATCTGCCTTAGCTGTGGAGGTAACCACCTCAGGGCATCCTGCAAGTTCAGGAATGCCATTTGCGTGAATTGCCAAAGGAAGGGACATTTGGCCAGGGTCTGCCAGGCAGGGAAAACTTTTGCCCAGAGGCCCCAGACAGCTCCCATCTTTCAAAGGCAAGCTGAAGACTGTTACACCTGTTACCACTCCAACCAGACAAACAAAGGCTCTAACAAAATCAGTATTTTTGTTTCCTTAGAATGTAAATCCTGCAAGATGGAAGTTGACACAGGCTCTGCACTATCCATCATTTCCTGAGAGACCCTAAAAAGGCTACTTCCAAGACTGACAAAGAAGAAGCTCCTCGACTGCCACCTGACTCTGCGCGACTACCAGGGCAGAACCATCCCAATCCTTGGAAAAGGCAAGTTTTTTATTCAATTCAAAAACTTTAAAGGTTACTTGCCTTTAGTTGTAGTGGATGGTGCCCTCCCTAGCCTTTTAGGATTCGACTGGTTCCCTGCTCTTAGCCTCTATGTAACAGGCATCCACTCTATTTCGAATACTGAAGTGGATACTTTATTCAAGGACTATGCTGATGTATTCAGTGAGGGGCTGGGGTGTTACTCAGGAACCCTCATTTCGTTCAATTTAGATCCTCAGGCAGTGCCAATCCGCCTGAAGCCTTGTAGGGTGCCCTTTGCAATCTGCCCCAAATTGTAGGAGCAGCGGCCTGAAGCATCCGGCAGACAACAACATCCTGCTGGTAAACGGCCCTTTTGTTCCTTCCCCACCCATCGGGGGTTGCTTGGCCTTCTTTGCCTCCAGATGGGACGAGTAAACGACAGATGCCTTGGTACTCAACACAGTCAGGTGTGGTTTACAATTGGAATTTCTCTCACCACCCCCTGAAAATTTTGTGTTCTGTATCTCATGGGATAGCTCAAAGAGAGCTCTTATGAATTTGGCCATACAACACCTAGTGGACATAAGGGCTATTCAACCAGTCCCCGAACATCAATGGGGATGTGGCTTTTATTCTCATCTTTTCATGGTCCCTAAGACCTCAGGGAGTGGTGTGCCGTTCTTGATCTAAAATTTTTGAATGAGTTTATCCCATACAGGCGTTTCAAGATGCAGACCCTGCATTCGATTCTAGAGAGCGTTCAGGAGGGTGACCTCCTCTCCTCCATTGACCTCACAGAGTCTTACCTCCATATCCCCATCTGTCCTCATCATCGCCAGTTTCTCCATCTCTGTTACCAGAACTCCCACTTCCAATATCGGGCCTTTTCCTTCGGGCTCTCGTCAGCACCAAGAGTCTTAACAAAGGTCCTAGCAGCATTGGTGGCTTCGCTCCGGTCAGTTCCAGTGAGAATCCAATGCTACCTGGACAACATTTTGATACAGTTGTCGTCCATCCAATCCGCCCATCAAGACTTACAAGCTACACTGTACTGTCTCCAGAACCATGGCTTTTCCATCAATATCAAGGAAAGCCGTTATCTCCCACAACCAGAATACTCCACTTGGGAGCGGTCATTGACACAAGTCTTTCTGTGCCAAGTCTTTCTTTCTCTAGATTGGGGGAGAAGCCTTACCGACATCTTCTGTCAGGTTCAACAACAGCATGCTGTTTTCTTGTCACAGCTGTTCACACTACTGGGGAAGATAATATCATGCATTGGGATTATCCCTTGGGCACGGCTTCACTCCTGATCTCTTCAATGGTTCCTGTTCCCCTTTCAACGGGCAGGGACCAGCCACAAATTGATCAGAGTGGTCTTTTCTACTCAGACCCGACAATCCTTCAGGTGGTAGCTCTCCCCAGAACTCTGAAGGGGTCACCTGTTGAAGTATTCCCCATTAGGAGAATGAGGCACTCAGGGAAACATAGTGAGTGTTAGATCGGTAGATCGGTTCACATTGAGAGGTGAGACTCGGAAGTGAACATTCAGCTCTTTATTGTGAGTTAGAAAAGGAACAGAAAAGGCTTGCAAGCTACTTGGCTTTATACAGCCGGCCGGCGGCTCGGCGGCCAATGGCAGCGCTTTGAATCTCCCGCGATCGGCTCGGCCAATCGTGGGAAATTCTTAGCGCTCCAATCACAGGAGTTCAGTAAGCCAATCATGTTGCGGTCCGGGTGGACCAATCGGAATGCGAGTCTACAAGAATGCTAATACAGAACAGTGAGAGTGGTGATGAATAACACACAACCAGCACACAGATACATTGAATAGTAAAATGTAGGTTTTACTTCCATAAAATTTATTTGGCAGGGGAAAAAAGCTAGGATTAACGTAAAAGCCCTACGAGATTCGAAAAGCAGAGGAGGGTTAGCCCTGCCAAACTGGGAAATATATCATACGGCAGCCACCCTACTATGGATAAAGGAATGGGTGAATCTAACCAACAAAAGAACACTAATATTAGAAGGCCACGATATGCAGAAAGGATGGCATGCCTTTCTGTGGGAAACCCAGGCAATCATATTTCCATAGGCATCTTATCAGGGACTCTCTATTAACCAATTGGAAAAAAGTACGTAAAAAACTCTATCTAAAAAAACCGATTTGGCTATCTCCAATGGAAGCGATAGTACACCCTAATAATTTGGATATAACTAAAATGATTAAGTACGAAAATTTATTACACCCACAAGGAAAACTGAAAACACGACAAGAATTACAAGAGCGAGGATTTAAAATTGATCAGTGGGTGTACCTTCAAATTCATAGTAGATACAAACAAGACATTAAGGAATTTGGAATCTACAATAAATTACACACTTTAGACAAAATTCTATTAGGACCAAGTAAAAAAAAAATACATCTAAATTTTACAAACATTTATTAGAAACAGAACTAGAACAAGAAATTGTCAAAGGAAATATGATTGCATGGAGCAGAAACGTGGGACGGAGCATTACCCTAGCAGAATGGGAAAGGATCTGGAACAGGAACATTAAGATCACGGAATCAGCAGCTTATAAAGAAAACTCATATAAAATGTTTTATAGATGGCACCTGCCCCCTTCGAGATTGGCGAAGATGCACCCCAACACGAGCCCCAAATGTTGGAAATGTCAAAACATAGAAGGTACCTTCTTCCACATGTGGTAGTCATGCAAGGAAACCCAGAAGTACTGGCAAAAAATTAGGCGCTGGCTAGAGAAAATAACCAAGAAACAAACTGAGTACAAACCAGAGTCCTTCCTTCTAGGAATTTTTGATAAACAATTATCCAAAAAATCGAAGTATATTACAATTCATATCTTAACCGTGGCCAGACTGGCATTCGCCCAGTGCTGGAAACTGCCTACTATCCCCACTGAACATATGGTTATTCAGAAAATTTTACAATGCGTTGAAATGGACAAACTAACCCAAGCATTAAAAAATAAAGAATCCTCAACCTATTATAACAATTGGAATCCTTGGTATAATTGGCTAAACCAAAGATAGATCACCTCTAGGAAAATTAAGGCCGAGGGCTTCCGAAGCAGAGATAAAGAAAAGCACTGCCGAAGATATTTTTGAAGAAGAAAGGATCTTACAGTCACAAAAAATATGGTTTTATTTTAATTGTTTTCCCTACTCTTCCCTCCCCTTCCCTTACTTTTCCCTCTTTCCTCTCTCAAGCCTTCCTCTCTTTCCCTCTTGGCCTATGCTAAGGCCTGTTTGTCTTTCTGTTGTACATAATTTGCAGTTGTGTTGTTGTTTTTTAAAGGTAAAATTAATAGTTTTTTCTAAAAAAAAAAAAAAGGAAAACCTAGAAAAGGAAACTACTGCAGCATCTAAACAAGATGTCAAAAAATGGCTTAAAATATCTATAAACAACCTTGAACAGGAGAACCCTAAATAGCCTCCAAGAGGAAGGGCCTTACTCCTGCATCTGAGCATGCAGGAGTAGCTGGAAGCATCTATCCAAGGTTTGTGGGGAAAAATATTTAAAGAGCTGATAGCAAGCTGCTGAAATGTAGAGGAGAAAATTCCTTTCTAAAGGAATTCTTTCTCAAGAAGAGCAGGTGTATGAAGAGCATAACTTTTATTTATTTTTTATTTTATTTTTATTTGTCAATTGCTTACAAGATAATAGGTATAAGTATATACATAGTTATGAATACATGGACACATATAAGAAAAATAAAAAATATATAAAAGAAACAATAGGACAGGGATGGTAGGCATGTTGGTGCGCTTATGCACGCCCCCTACAGACCTCTTAGGAAAGGGGTGAGGTCAATAGTAGACAGTCTAAGGTTAAAGTTTTTGGGGTTTGGGGAAGAAACCACAGAGTCAGGTAGAGTATTCCAGACATTGACCACTCTATTGCTGAAGTCGTAATTCCTGCAATCAAGTTTGGTTCGGTTAACCCTTGAGTTTGTATCTATTGTGTGCTCTTGTGTTGTTATGGTTAAAGCTGAAGTATTCGTTGACAGGTAGGACATTACAATGTATGATTTTATATACTATACTTAGATTGGACTGAAGGCAGCGTAGTTCTAGGTCTAGAATTTTTTAGGTCTAGAATTTCGAGTCTGGTGGCATAAGATATTCTGCAACTAGAGGAGTGGAGAACTCTTCTGTGAAATATTTCTGGACCTTCTCAACTGTGTTAATATCAGATACATAATGTGGGTTCCAGACTGATGAGCTGTATTTGAGTATTGGTGTAGCAAATGTTTTGTATGCTCTAGTTATTAGTGTGATATTACCAGAGAAAAAGCTACGTAAGATTAGGTTAACAACTCTTAGCGCCTTTTTGGCTATGTAGTTACAGTGGGCTCTAGCACTTAGATCATTAGAGATGAGTACTCCAAGATCCTTGACAGAGTTCGGATCATCAACAAGGCCTTGGCTATTCAGCCTGTTTTTTATTTTCTGTTTTTTTTTTTGCCAATATGCAGGAAAGAGCATTTATTTGTTGAGATTTGAAGTTGCCATTTGTTTGACCATTCTGATACATAGTCAAGATCTTTTTGGAGGGTAGCAGTATTGTCTGGTGTTGAACAGCTTTACATCATCAGCAAAGAGAACGCAGTTGCACTCGATATGATCACAAAGGTCATTTATGTAGAGTATGAAGAGAGCTGGTCCTAGAACACTGCCTTGGGGGACACCACTGTTGACAGGTACAGAATTTGATGGATGCTCCCAATTTTGACCATTTGTTGTCTGTTTGACAGGAATTCTTCTATCTAGTTATGCAGGCGTCCAGAGATACCATAATATTTTAGTTTTAGTAGTTTTATCTTACTAGATAATAGTCTCTTAATGTAACATAAATATTTATATTAAGGATGGACTAATACTTAAAATGGAGAACAACAATCCTTGATATATTCCTCATCAGAGGTCTCAGAAATAAATGCTGCATCTTTCTCTTTTGAATACTTCATGCAAGAGCCCAATTAGGATACAAAATTCTTCATTTAAGAGGGAGAGTAACTCTTCATCACTGTTAAGTATTCAAAAAGAGACTGGGCAGTCATCTATCAGAAATGGTATGGGGTTGGACTAGAGAAGGGGTTGGACTAGAAGACCTTCAAGGCCCTTTCCAACTCTGTTATTCTATTCTATTTCCTAGATTATGGGAGTGATGGAAACGCCACCTTCAGATGGTTTCATTTGACTACCATGAAATATCCCTCAGGAAAATTGTGTAGGACTTGAAAATTGCTTCAAGGGCTTTTCTAGGTAAAAATGTTGAGAAAAGCTGATTTAGAGAGAAAGGTAAAGAGAAATTCAAGTACTATTGTCGATCATAAGATAAGAACAGTTTGAAGAACAGTAATACAAAACCCATATCTGAAGAATTAGAAGTAAAACAGATCTGAGGTTTTTCACAGGTCCTCTTGTAATCAATGAAATCTAGGATTTCTCTTTTTAAGTCTTGCATTGCAGAGAATAGTGATACCGTATTTTCCTGAAAATGACCGTAAAAAATAAGCTCTAGCATGATTTTTCAGGATGCTCGTAATATAAGCCCTGTTCCAAAAATAAGCCTGTTAAGATTGTCAGCCGGATGGATTCATTTAGTATGCCCATTGCAAACTATGAGGGAAGTATTGAATTATAAAATATTAACATATAATTAAATATAAATATTATTTTACTTAAAATAAATAATATAAATATATAACCACTTGGGATTCAGTACAAGGACCTAATCTTGGGAGAAGATTAGTTACCAAGAAACAGACTTTGGTCTCAGCTCCCCCCACCTGGATCCATGAATCAGTTATCCCTAAAACCCCTGTCTCCATGCAAAGTTCCTTTAGGAACCTAGCTGCGTCCCAGATTTCTGACTGGGAGGCTTTGGTAACAGGGATTAAGTAAAGCTGGGGGGGGGGATATGACCCAGCACCAATCAACAGCATGTAAAATCACAATGCAGAAAACCCTTTTCCCACAGAACTGGTGCTTGGTGCCCACAGGGTTCAAGGTCACTGTTTTTAGTGTATTGACAGACATCACTTGACCCCTATATTTAATTTCCATTTCAGTTCAACATTGTGGGAAACAGGTAGTTTGAACCCTACTAAAAGAAAGCAAAGAATTTCAAAAATGCTGAAAAAAATAAAATCAACCTTCAGAGAAACTGAGGTTCCTCAGTATTAATTTGTCACTGTCTTATTAAAAGATGCTTTCTTGAGCTGGCAATCCTGAAATGACTTTGATCGTGGTTTTACTTGATTGAACCTATCCATTATTTAAGCTTCTTTCAAAACAAGTAGATTCTATCCAAATCACTTTCTCCCTGCTCTTTTCCAAGGTTGTATTTAATAGTTTAGAATATTTTATTAATTAGTGAATTGAATTCGTATGCATCCCATCCTCCCTACAAGGTGATTCTGGAAGCTTGGTTGTCCTTAACTACCAGCCATTGCTGAGTAACTAGACAGGAATTTTAGACTTCTGTTCAATGTTCCTTGCAGATACTTTACAGTCATTAATTGCAATCTATTTGCCCCACATGTAATCTTTCACAGAAATCATGAGGGGAAAATTCTTTCCATCTCAAGATCTCCCTACTAAATGAAGGCTTATTTCTTAATGAAGCTTTTTCATTATGTTTCCTAATACCTCTTCCCCACAAACAGGAGTTTTGCTAGTGATGCACATCATCCTACAGGACATGTTGGAAGCGGGCCTGGCCCCACATCAACCCATGTTCATTGGGTTGTTCTGCTCACACTTATTTAAATCTTTATTATTTAAGACCAAAAACATTGCATGCCTCAGCAATCCAACAACCAGCTGGATGTTGCAGCTCTCAAGCCCTCAGGAAGGGCCATAGTAGTGCACCAAGTGGAGGCTTGAGATCGTGCCATAGCCTTCATTTAATGGCTTTATTTAACGGCCTTGTCAGAATAATTTCATCAGGAGATACTACTAGAGTGACATAAAGCATTTCTTTTTCTGAAAATTTAGCAAATGTATAACGGGATTCTATAGCATATTCTACTATCATTGCAGGCAGAGTTTATAACTGTAATTATATAACTGTTGAAAAGCTTTAGTCAGTAACAGTTTGCACATGAAAAGCACTTAAATTATATTTGAAGTTTGAAAAATCTTGTTTGCTGAACATTCCAGAGTTTGCAACCTTAGCTGGGTGATAGAACTGATTCAGTTCCCTATTTTTAATACTATATGTAAAACACATATCCATCTGATCTTGTACAGCATGAGAGAACTCTCATTTTTTCTACTTGCGGAATATTTCTGTACTAAGTCATAAGAAAGCTTGTTGTGATCCACAAAACTGAATTGTGATGTGCAGCTACTGTATATGGGTTTGTCTGTAACCCCCCAAACTGCACTCTCAGATTTCCTTCAAAAGAAAACAGTGGGGTACACCTATTATAAAGTTTTTGGTATTTCTTCACCAAAAATCATCACCTTTTAATTTTTTATGTGGCCAGTATTTCCAGTGGGCTTAATGAATAAGGAAGCCAATAGGTAGCTACAAATGTCTTCCAGAAAAAAGGATTTGGAGATCTTTCCATGTTGGCTAAAGTATGTTTAATTAGTACCTTGATTAATGTGACCAGCTTCTAATATCTTGTTTCTTTCCTCAAATCTTACTTCCTTCTCCAAAGGAAAGAATGAGAAGGAGCTTAAGGTACAGAGTTGCCCAACTTGCAATTTGAAAGCAATTGATCCCAGAATTGTATATTGTAGAATTGTTTTAAGGTTGAAAGGAACCTGTAAGGTCCAGGGAATGGGGAGCCTAAAAAAAATTCAAAACATAAATAAAATGGTTCAGGAATCCCCACGTTCTTCCACAAGCTGCCCAGTCAAAAGATGAAATGAGTGATCCTGAAGAGAAAAGTCTCTCCACCCCAAAATTTATTTATTTTGCCTTGATTGGGTGGCCAAGAGTGGCCTGATTAAACTCTTCCCTCTGATTGAGTATCAGGCCTGTCATTCATTGAAGTCCAGGTCCCCCCTCCTCCCACCTCACAAAAGGCCCCTGAAAATGACAAAGCTTAAAACTCAAAATGGTTCCTCACTTTCCTATTTGGCTGTGGTCACTATAAATATAGTAATAGTAAAAAGAAATTTTTAAAAAAGAGGAAGAGATAAAACTGTCATTTTGATAGTCATAACTATCTCTAATAATGAAAAGGTTTTTTTAATAAAATAATCCTAAACTTGCATTCCTATTCACTGTTATTTATTGCACTTAAGGAATAAAGGTGCACACTGACAGCAGAAATTTGGTGCAAACCTTCCCTGTAGTGAAAATTGGATTTAGAAAAAGATAGGAAGAAAAACGAATGGGAGGAGGGAATTTTTTGGAGCATATGTGGTTAGACATAATAGCATTCTTCTTCTAAGTCAAGATCATGTTATTTCTGCACCTGGCTGCAGAAGGGACATCTCAAGTTGGGACGGATGGTGATTGAGGTATGTGATGCAATGAGGGGTGCAGGGGTTGGATTTGTAATATTTTACTTATTGAAGGGAAACACGGAACTTTCAGATCCAGGATTTTCCAGCAAATATTGTGGCTCATAACTTTAGACATGTCCCTGGAAGGCAAATCACAAAACTACATCATAATTGTTTTAAAAAGGGAGAAATCTGAGAAAATATTTATTAAAGTGATATGCTGCCCATCTCATTCTGTAAAATGTCTCTGGGTAGCTGTACAGTACAACCTCTGGTCACAAATGCTTCTGACCCCGAACAAATTGGGTTCCGACCAAATTCACAAAATTTTTGAATCTGGTCACAAAGACATACTTGGGTGGTCATCAAACACAGCCGCAGCCAATTTCCCCTTCAGCCCCATTTTTTGGGGTAAGTGCCAAATTTCCAGTTTGTTTACAAACAACAGCGACCCACATGTATTTGCTGCATTAATTTTGCAATTAATCATGGCCTCTAATCAAGTGAAGAGTGGTAATGTTGGTGAGAAGGCTTTAAAGAAAATTGAAATGAAGAAGGAAATTATTGAAAAGTAATGTGTGTGTATTACCAATGGTGTGCGTATTACCAATTTTGCTGCAGAATACAAGAAATCAAAGTCTACAATCTCAATTTTGAAGCAGAAGGAGGCTATTAAAGCAGCTAATATTGCAAGGAAGGTGACAATGCTCACCAAGCAGGGGCCTCACGTGCTGGAAGAGGTGGAAAAACTGTTGTTTGTATGGGGTTCTGGAATGGATTGATCTTTACATACAATCCAATGAGGAAATTAGGTTCGGGTCATGACCTAATCAGGTTGCGACCAAAGTTATGAAACGAATTATGATTGTGACCAGAGGTTGTTCTAATGTACAGGACTGCATATGCTAGTCAGCCTGTCTTTCCCAGGAATTTTAAATCTTTCAAAATGTGTCTGAAATTGTTATCCCAATGAACTCCTAAATAAAGCCTCCCATATCAGGAATGCTTTGCTTGTTTCCCAGACAATAACAATAGATATTATCTTATTTCTCATGAAGAATTTAAATTCCTCTTTAGTTTTAGTTTGTGGCTGATATATATTATTCAACTTTGGAAATAATTGTGTGCATGCCAGATCTTGACCCACAATGTTGAGGAAGCTCATCATGACTTAGTGCTGCCATTTTTTGAAAAAGTTTAAAAGGGGCATAAGGCAGCTCATTTCTTAATAAAGTTTTTCATTAAGCTTCATAATATCTCCCCATTTTAGAGATAGAGACAACAGATTGGTATTTACAGGAATTTTGCTACTACAGGAATTTTGCTAGTCCTTTGTTGCAAATCATCCTGGTGGACAAAATAAGTCCACCATCCACTCTTTTACTATTATGTGGCCGATATTTCCAAAGTTGGCTTAGAAATAATACATAAACTCCACAGGCAGCCATCAAATGTCTTCCAAGAAATAGGACGTGGAGCTCTTTTCATATTCGCTAAACTACTTTAATTAGTAACTCAATTAGTGTGATCAGCTTCTAACACTGCCTAAATCTTTTGTAGATTTTGCTAAAAGGGAAGGATGAGAAAGAGCTTTAAGGGGAGAGTTGCCCAACTAGCATTTTGAAAGAGAGAGATCCCAGGATGAGAGGCCATGCTGTATATTGTAGAATTTAGTTAGTCAATATTTAAGGGCTTTCTTGCTGGCAAAACCAATATTTCTAAGGTTCACCTATATTTCACCTCAGAGAATTATCAAGCTTCTTTTCTTGCTTGGCTATCCCAAAACAGCCCCTGAAGTGCTCCTAGGCAAGCTTTTAAATCTGCCAGTGTCTTATAAAGATCCAGCAAGAAATGGGACCTGTAATCACCTTGAGAACCCATTTGGTGGAGTGAGGGTTTAGAGCAGTAAGAGGCAAAGCATGAAATTCAGATGGAGAAGCCCAGTGGCTCAGGCCCAGAAAGGAGAAGGCCTGGCAAACCCCTTCTGAAAACCTGCCAGGAATTAAAATCGACTCTAAGCATTAAATAAAAAACAATAAGGAAATGAACCTCTAACTATATAAATCTGGGCTGCAGGGGGATGGGGGGAGCCCAAATAATTCAAAGCATAAATAAAATGATTCAGGATTCCCCCCTCATTCTCCCACAATCTTCCCAGACCAAAGACTGAAACGAGTGAGGAAAATTTCCTAAGGCGTAAAATCTCTCCACATGATCTCTCCACCCTCTCCTGTGATTGGCTGGCTAAGAGTGGTCTGATTACACTCTTCCCTCTGATTGAGCGTTTGCCCTGTCGCTCATGGAAGTCCAGACCCCTCCTCCTCCCACTTCGCAAAAGGGCCCTGAAAATGTCAAGGCATAAAACTCACTCAAGATGGTTCCCATTTCAGTGGCCTATCGAGGGCCATACAGTATGATGTGGTTCTGTAATACTTGGTTTATTAGAAATATCCTTCTGGGTTCAGTTCCAAGTGGGGAAAAAGACACTGGGAACATGTAGGCTATTTAGAAAGATAGTTTAATGGTAGACCAGACCACATGGCCTGGATCTCCAGAGTGAAAAGGAAGGATGATCACCTGCTCCAAGGTGAAGGAAGAGATCCAGAAAAGGGCTGAGGTGCTGAGAGTGCCTGAATTTTATAACTTTTGTTGGGATTTGAATTGGTTGTCAGACTCCCATGGGGCCACGCAGGGGCAACTCTGTAGGCTGTCCTGGGTTCCAGGCTTGATTGAGCCTTTCATGTAATGAAAGGGTTTTGACAATTGCTACAGTTTTACCTGGAGATCTTTGTTATGTAAAGTATTCTGGCCCAGGCCTTAATGACCCACCCATTAACTAAGATGGGGATGAGGTTCTACTTCTGAGGTGAGTTTCTGCTTCTGAGTATCTACTCTTTTTAGGGGAAATATTCTGCCTTTTTAATATTCCCTAGGATATTTCAATTTTCTAGGAGAGGGGTAGGTGCTGACTTCCTACAATTCCTAGGAATGCCATTCCCAATGGTCTCAGGAAATTTGGGACAAGTAATGTTGGAGAGAAGGTTTTGCACTAGTAATGGGACAGAAATATCGTTGACTTGCTTGGCTCCTTTTCATGTAATTGATAATACAAACAGGGTCTTAATTGGGAAAGGACACAGATTTACAATTTAATTATTTTTGAAAGCTCAATAGATCCCCCCCACCCAATCATTTTAGTACATTCTATTTGGCTTCTTTCTTACAACAACAATTTTTTCTATTGTGGAAGTAAATTTCAAACTAATGCAATGACTGTCTCATAACATTCAGGTACTGTAAGTCTGATATGATCTAATGAATGAACTAACGTCACCTCCTTAATTCCATGTCATGAGGTCTGATTCTTTTTTTCCCCTTTAACAGAGGCACTCTAGCTAACAAGAAGAGGCATCCATCGTTGGCATAGTCAGTTATGTAAGGGAACATAGCAAATCGTTGACCTGTAGCTGAGGAAACACAAAGCTATTAATTGATGGAAATCACTTCTATCATCACCTTTATTTTGACTCAAATCTGCATATCCGGCATGTGAGGAGGACAGTTCTTTTATTAGACATCCTAGGTGTGGTTTTAGAATTGTTGCCTGTGTGCAACATACAGTCTTAATGTTGTGTTGGATGGGGATGGTGAAACATTTGAGGAAACTCTCAAAATTTAGAGGAAGAAACTTGGGAAAAGATACAGGCAGCTCCTACTCTTTGTGGCAGTGATGGTGGAAGTGTATTGCCTTTGCTTGACCCAGAGATCTACAAGCTGATCTTAATTCAGTTAGAAGTGCCTTTTGTATAGTCCTTTCAAGAGGCAGGCAGAGATATGGGATCGCTGGCTGGCTAATCACTTCTGTTGTCCTGCCTCAATTTTAGATAGTGATGTTTTCACTTCTGAACTCAAAGCAAAATATTGTCCTCTAAATTACTTTCACATGGGGGTCTGAAAAAAAATGACAGAAAAAACACTACTTGAAATGGCCTTAGAAGTAGCTAGAAAAAAAACAGCAGCAGTAGAAGCCTTGACATGTTCAAAACAATCAAGATCAGCAGCTCCTTTTAAAGAAATAATCTAGAAACCTTCCCAGCTAGGACTATCATCGCCTTGTTTGACTGGCTGGGAGGCTGGCCAATGATTGTCAAGACGGAGTTTCATTAATCTAGCATACAAACCGTTCCAAACCATGAACTGGACTAGCATAATAATGTCTGGAATACTCTACCTGACTCTGTGGTTTCTTCCCCAAACCCCAAAAACTTCAACCTTAGACTGTCTACTATTGACCTCACCCCTTTCCTAAGAGGTCTGTGGGGGCGTGCATAAGCGCATCAACCTGCCTACCGTCCCTGTCCTATTGTTTCTTTTTTTTCTTATTCGTATCCATTTCATGTATTTATAACCATGTTTATACTTATACCCGTTATCTAATAGTTGTTTGACAAAATAAATAAATAAATAACAAACAAATGGACCTGCAGAGATTGTATTGGGCAACAGTGGTGGGATTTAATTTTTTTTTACTACCGGTTCTGTGGGCGTGGCTTGGTGGGCGCGGCAGGGAAAGGATACTGTACAATCTCCAGTCAGAGGTGGTATTTGCTAA
This sequence comes from Pseudonaja textilis, assembly GCF_900518735.1. The sequence continues at coordinate 1,821,814 of NW_020769416.1, read as the reverse complement.
GTTCCCTGAATGACTCAAAATTTCCGCTATGGGTTCTCCAGAACTGGTCAGAACTTGCTGAATACCCACCTCCGATTGGCAACCCAGTGTTCAGAAATACTGGAGGCAGGGAGCCTGATCAACTTCTTCGGATGGGCAAGAATATCCTGCACTAAATGTCCATTCAGTGCTATTGACAAATGGCGGATCCTGAAGCCTGCTACCAATTAATCTGGAAAACAAAGCATTTAGATGCCACCTGAGATTCTTAGGATCTCCGTTTTTAGCTTGCAACCCTTCATATTCAAAATTGGGATCTGGGGGTGCACACCCAACTAGATTAAAGATTATGTCATAATACAAAATGTCATGAAACATTTCCTGTGCTGTCATTGGACTCTGCCATATATACTGTCACTCAAGAGGGGCCATCTCTGAGTGCAGGCCAGCTTCTGAAGGGAAGGCACCTGTCCTTGCAAAGGCCCCACGGGATCCTGGTAAGGATACAGCTTCTTGAAGGGATGATTCAGTAGGTGACATGAAGTTAAAATGAAGTTCAGCAGAGATTCTGTTCAACTATATTTATTTTGTTCTATCATAAAAGATAAAATACAAAAAAAACCCTTACATCCAGAATTTAAAAAAAAGGTGTACAAATAAAGAGAAAAAGATGATCCAAATACATTTAACGTTTAGCATATAGAATCTGTCCCGGCTGGATGCTGAAAGAAAATATATATAGAAAAGAACAGTCAACAGGTTAAGCTAAACATTACACTAATCTTCAAATCCCACCATCTGTTATTGTATTTGACACGTAGAAAGTCCACAAATGGTTTCCAATCTCTTATAAAGCTATCTAGTCCATTATCTCTGCGTTGATTTCACCATCTCTGCTATTTCATTCAATTTTAAAATTCATTCTTCAAGTCAGCAAGTACAATCCTCGCAACCCTCACCATATAAAGGAATAGTGCCCCAAATTGTTTTTCAGTTGGATTGTCCATAATACTTAAACAGCAGAGATACAAATCCATCCTTCCTTGCCCAGAAGGTCTTCTCTTAAACCATGGGGTCCTTTGCCTTCTTGACAGAGAGGTGTGGGGGGAGTAGGAATCTCACTTCCAAATAAACCACTGATAACCACAATCCCCACCCTGTATTTTCTAAAAGTGCTCTTGCAGGACATAGAAGCATTAATGGAAATAAAGGAAACTGAGACTGGAACTCTGCTTTGCAGCTCACCAAATCTTTATTACATTTTTGCTTTCGGTATTTGGTTTTTTACATTCCAGATTGTGTGGCAGACACCTTAGTGGGTGTCTGGAAAACTCTGGCTGCCAATCCCCATCTTCAAGGCAGCTAAATTGTAGGAGGAATGTGGAACACTAAAGAGATCCCTGTTCTGATGAACTTTTAGGGGAAGAAAAACTGGGAACAGGAACCGTTGAGCTTCATTTTTATATGAAGCCCCTCATTATATTTGCAAATTTTTACTGGTACAGTTGTGATCTCATATGACTTCACAGACAAGGTACTACCTAAATTCTGAGAAAGCAACCTGTTGAGCTACCTTTACAGTTTGGCATTTGGGAAGAAAGTGAGATTGTTTCCCACCCAGCCAAAGCTTTACCTTTAGAAATTGTTTTAAATTGTTTATGCCTGTTGTGGTCTGAAAGAGAAGAAAATTCTTTGGGCTTACAGACTCTTCACAGGGAATATTCACAGCCAATTATATAAATCATTAAAAATAGTTAAGGAGATCCATGTTAGTGTCGCCTACATGGTAGGATTTATACTATTAAAACAATTTTAGTGTTCTTAGTTATTATTTTAATGCTTTATCTTGTAAGCCACCTAGAGCTGCCTCTAGAGGAGATGAGCATGGTATAAGTTAAACAACAAACAAATACTGACATTCTCTATGCTTTTGTTGTAATTAGAAATACCAATTTAACTAATGAAAATCACTTGGGGAAACGGGAATGTCTCCCACAGGGTGAATTTGGGTCACCCATTTGGTTTCGGGAAGAGAATTTCCCCTGTCCCAAATATTTAATTGAATACTAAATATTCAGTGAAAACAAAAGAGGAAAAATTCCTGGATAGGGATAGGCAGTCTGATGCTGTCCAGAATGCTTGGTAGTATTAGGCAGATGGAATCCGGTGGCCCTTTCCTGTATCATTCCCAGAGTTTGAAAGGCATTTATGAAGCCATTGCCTTCGGCTACCGCTTTCTCTGTCTTTATACACTACATTTAAACAACACTCATTTTTAGTCTGGACTTTAGAGGCCAATGGTTTTATCGTTTGAATTTTAATTTACCAATCACATTTTTTATTATTGTGATTATTCCCTGAGTTCCTTTAGGGAAAAAACTTTATTTATTTATTTGTCTTTTTATGCTACTTGGTGGCCTGGCTGTTGAACACCTGTTTTGAAGGAACATCCAGAACTGGAGGACAAATACATTTAAAATATTCTGGGTACTTTCTATATTTAATACATTCTATAAATTCTATATATACCTTCTATATAAAATCTATATTCTGATTTTCCAAAAGAAATGTCACTATTATTCTGCTTTCTCAACTACTATTTTATCTTCTAGCCAACAATCACCATTAAAGAGTGATGGAAGGCAGTTTCAAGCAAAGAATGAGAAACGCTATGAAGCGTCTCCAAGAAGAGGTGGGGAAAAGCTTTTGATCATGTGTCACATTAAATGCTATTTTCACCCAAGTAGACAGTCCATTCATTGTGGTTTGTGTCCGCCATTATAGGTTTTGGTTCTGCGCTTTATTTTTTAAATACATTTTTAGGTTATGTTAGTTGCCTTAATCACGGTGACATGATTAAGACATCAGAGTAGAAATGGGGATACTGGGAATTTTCGTCTTGCTTTAGGCATAAAGCTGGCTGGGTAACTTTGGGCCAGCCACTTTGTCTCAGCCCTGGGAAGGACACAATGCCAAATCACTTCTGGAAAAAAAAACCACAGATTTTTTCAGGCCAAATCAAACACAAATGAATGGAAGGAAAAATAAGAAGCAGACCTGGAGTCTGTATAGCATACTGATCTACTTCATTGTGGGATAAAAAGATTTGAATGGAAAAGAATAATTTAAGGAGTAAGTAACTTTATTGACATGACTAAAATGCCACAAAACAGCAGGCTGTTTAATACTCCACCCCATCAGGCTGTAATATATAGAAGGGAAAAGACAAATTATGCCAGCAGAAATAGCAGCGTCAGAGTCTGAATTAAATGCTGGTATCAGTGTAAACAGACAGACAGAAGAATATTATCATAAACTTCTTTTATTTAGTGGGGTGTATTTCCAGGGAGGTGTCTAAAGTTTAGGTGGCAGAGATTTCAGCTGGCATCTAAGATTGAGGACAGAGAAACAGTGGTTAATATCAACCCCCTCCCTCCCAAACAAATCATTATTAGACACTAATTGCTAACAGCAAGTTTATCTTTTTAAAATAGTGTGCTTTGTTAATGTTGCAGGAAGAACTGTCAAGAATTCCTAAAGCAACAACTTCAGTGGCAGAAAGGAGATGGGTTGAGGTATATAATATATAATCGTAGTCGGTAAACTAAACATTAACAGTGAAAATAAATACAACAATTCTTGATTGAGTTATCTTTACAGGTAGTTTTCAACTTACGACCACGATTGTTGGGCTCAAGTGAGAATTTGTTAAATGAATTTTGCCCCATTTTACGATCTTTCTTGCCACAGTTGTTAAGTGAATCAGTGCAGCTGTTAAGTTAGTAACATGGTTGTTAAGTGAATCTGTCTTCCCCATTGACTCTCCTTGTCAGAAGGTCGCAAAAGGGGATCACATGACCCTGGGACTCAGGAATTGTCATAAATATGAATCAGTTGCCAAGCATTTGAATTTTGATCACATGGGAATACAGCATCGGTCATAAGTATGAAAAACAGTCATAAATCACTTTTCTCAGTGAAGTAACTTTGAACGGTCACTAAATGAACTGTTGTAAGCCAAAGATTACCTGTATTTCCTTATAAATTAAATCAGAGTCTACGCTTCAGGTGCCAGAATAGAAAGTACGATTAAAAAAAATACGTGGTCCCCTTCCCCAATGTTTTTGTCACTGTTGCTCCTTGCTAAGGCACCTACCAGTTTGAGCATCCTCATATAATGTTCTCATTTATGAAAGAAGTCTAACTTACAGAGTTCACTGAGTTAACTTGATCTCAATTCTGGCTGGTGCCCCCTTACTACCTGTTGGGAAAGCGACAGAGAAAGTAAATCTGATGGGATAGCTCTGATACGTCTGTTCCTAAGCCTGTAGGACAACAAAGACGTCAAAAACAATAAGGAAGTGTTTAACAGCGGCAGAGTCAACTTACAAAGCCCGAACCTTTCATTACGCTTAAACCAGCATATTTTAGTCAAGTGTAAGACTTGAATTGCTTTTCAGCTCTATACATCCCCAGTTTTCCAAGCACCTGGAAGATACCCTCCCACCTGTGCTCTCTGAGGAAGAGGCAGAACGCGATTTATGTTTCACCAAACATCACCAAACACCACCACCAGGAACGCAATCTGGGGGATCTGTTGAGTGTGAAGAAATGCAAAAGGGTTTCCTACTGGACTGGTTGGTTTTTAGAAAGGAAAGGTCTTCCACTTCTGGTGGGAAAGATCTCTTAGGGAGATCAATGTGATGATTAAATAATAAGGATATACAGTATTTACTAATTCTGCAGCAGTAGCAGAGATATCTCAGGTCGGATTGTCACCTGAACAGCTGTACATGCAGGAGGGGACGAAGGTTGTTATATACTGTATACTATTAAGAAATGAGCTCTAAAAATACCCCCCTTGTTTTACCCAAAGCCAAAGCATTGATTACCATTACTCTGATATTATTAAAGAACGATAGCATATTCTTTAGACACATCTTAAAAGAAAAAATAGGAGTATCAACAGGGGAGACAAAACTGGAAGTCATAATTGAACTACTGAAGTTCCTTCTTCGCCTTTCAAGTGTTCCACATGTACTTCTGGCCTTGTGAACAGGAACACATGATGATCCAAATGTTTACAAAATCCATAAGCGGTATTTCAGTATATTTATCCTACTTGTTATTTCATCCCTCTGGCACTCTCGTCTCCATATCTTAGGAAGGTTTTCTGCAAGAAGCCGCCAGCTATGGCCTCTGCCTCACACGCGCACTAGGACCTCTTAGGTCTTCTTTCCAAGCAAGCATTTTGGGGAGGCTAGGAAGGAGCTAGCCAGTCTAACCCCAGACAGGGTGCATGTCTATAAAACCCAACACTGAACATCACTGGGGAAGAACTGGGCTCTCTTACGTTTATTCTGCTTTCCATGGATGTAAAAAGTAGGGAAAAAAAGAGGGAAAAAAAACAAATTACGCGAACAGAGATGGCAGTTACTAAGTGTGAATTAAGGGCTGGTGCCAGTACAGGCAAAGCAATATTAAAATAAATCTTGTTTTATTCAGTGCTGTGCACTTCCAAGCAAGTGTGCAGAATTTAGACACCAGAGGTATCAGAGGGAACCTAAGATCTGAGGATGAAGAAACAATGGTTAATATTGCCCACCTCTCCCCCAGTTAAAGCTAAAAATTATCATTTATTTTGTCAACGTTGCAGGAAGAACAACTTGCAATAAAGCAAAGACGTTTGTGGGAACAAAGCAGACTGATTGAGGTATATCATATACAAGACCTTAACCAAGGGCATAATTATGACTACTTATGATTAGGTTATGTTGATGTTCCTGAAAATGAAATCAAACCCCAAATTTAAGGTGCTAATTCAGAAAGTATTTTTTTTTGAAAGAGGCGTGATCCCATTCCCCATAATTTTTGTTGGGAGTGGGACTAAGGAAACCCTTAGGAAATCAGTCTCTCCATCCGAGCTGTGCAGCCTTTTTTGTGGTACAAAACAATGTGGCCTTCTCTTAGTTAAAATTGCAATTACAACAACACGGTATGATTTGCTTCCTAGGCATTTAACTCATCACACCTAAAATTTGGAGGGCTGGTTTTAAACTTTGAGCCTTGTCGCCGGACATGACCTCACTCTTATCTTCCGCCCTGGCCGAAGGGTTCATTCATGGCCAAAGCTGGAGTTTTTTGGACCTACCTTTTCCCCATCCCCTTCCTGTAAGCCACATGGAATGGAGGGGTTGTGAGAACCAGGCATCCCCCTCAGTTTGAAGGGCTGCCTAATCCCATCCCAGTTTCAAGGCAAAGCGCCTTACTAGAGGAAGCAGGGAGTTCAGATATGTTTTTCATTCATTCATTCATTCATTCATTCATTCATTCATTCATTCATTCATTTATCTAGCCGGCCAGCCATTCAAGTCAAATGTTTTAATGTCTAATTTTAACTTATGTTTTAACTGTATATGTTACTTTAAGCCACACACATTATATGGTAAGATGGGCAGTGAAGGAATGAATGAATGAATAATATGTCTGCACTCCTATTTTCAAGTCAAAAAGCCTTATTAGAGAAAGCAGGGAGTGCAGTCATTCATTCATTTATTCAGTCATTCATTCATTCCAGTTTCAAGTCAAAAAGCCTTACTAGAGAAGGAGTGCAGACATGTTATTTGTTCATTCATTCATTCATTCATTCATTCACTGCCCATCTTACCATCAGGTATCTATGTGTGGCTTACAGTAAGTAACATACACAATTAAAACCTAGATAAGTTAAAATCAGACATTAAAACCAAGGACACAGGGAGGGCAGGGTCGGAGGAGGAGGGATCTGTTGTTAATCAACCACCTTAATTGCGCTGTTCCTGCACTGGGGCCCCAGGCTGACTGGCAAAACCTCGTCTTTAGGCCCTTACAAAAAGATAGAGTTGGGGCCAACCGCTTATCGTGGTGTTGAGGGAGCAAGATATTCCAGAGGGAAGGAGCCACAGCAGAGAAGGCCCGCCTCCTGGACCCCGCCAGCAGGAATAATTGGGCTGATTGGACCTGCAGCATGCCTCCTCTGCCGGCATGGATGGGACGGGCCAATCCCAGTGGAGTGAAACAGATGCGGGCCACCGACTTTTCCCCAACTGTAAAGTTATTGCATTCTTATTGATATTATGAAGAGAATGTCTAACTAGGTACAGTATATCTATAAAGCACTATATGTAAATGTTATTTAGTCTGTATTCTTTTTTGGGGGGGGGGTCATGAGAGTTTCTCTGCTTTGGCAAAACTTACTGGCTTCTTAGGGGAGGGCTTAATTGGATTCTGATCACCACAGACGGTCGGTCTTCCCAGGTGGACCAGACAGGAAACATGACCAGATGTGATAATTGTACTTTTTTGGTCAGCCTACAATGAAAGAGCCCTGGCAGCCTGGAAATTCAATTCTCCCACGGGCTCCTTTATGGTCTGAGAACAGGGCTGGGCTGCCGGGGGTTTGCAGGGGTTCGGGAGAGCCCCTAGCTAAGATTCTGCACAGTTTGGAGAACCCCCAAATCCCACTCCTGGCTGGCCTTGCCTGCCCCTCCCTCCCAGGAGTCCCCACGCGGCCCGTTTTGGATGCAGGTAAGTGCAAGAGGCTCAGGGAGGGCGAAACACAGGCCTCCCGGGAGTTCAGGAAGGCCGGAAACTGGCCCGTTTCCAACTTCCAGAGAGCCTCCGGAGCCTGGGGAGGGCAAAAATGCCCCCCCTGCATGCTGTGGTGCAGGAGGCTGATTAGGCCACGCCCACCCAGCAACCAGGCAAAGAACCCCTTGCTAAATTTTTTGGAGCCCACCCCTGTCTGCGAACATAGAGAGAAATCTCCTCTCTCCGCCCATTAGGCCATTTCAGGCTCTGCTGCCTCTTAATCTGAGGGCGCCTAAGGCAGCTTCTCTTAAAGGACACATCATCGTTTTCACATGTTAACTAATCTGCCTGAGGGATCGGTCTTCCCACACAACAAAATTCCTTTCAGAAAGTTTATTTTTGCTTTATTCCTTATAGCCTGAAAAATATTTCATGTTGCAACAAGAAGTCAACTTACAACCACAATTGGGCCCAACATTTCTGTTGCTAAGTCAGACACTTGTTAAGTGAGATTTTCCCCATGTTATGACCTTTCCTGCCACAGTTGTTAAGTGAATTGCTGCAGTTATTAAGTTAGTAACTTGGTTGTTAAGTGAATCTGGCTTCCCCATTAACTTTGCTTGTCAGAAGGTCGCAAAAAGGAATCACGTGACTCCCCCCCCGAGACACTGCAACCGCCATGAATATAATATGAGCCAGTTGCCAAGCATCTGGATTTTGATCATGTGACCATGGTCACATGATCAATGGTTGTAATTGTAAAAAAGTTATGTCACTTATTTCAGTGCCATTGTAACTTTGAACAGTGACTACACAAACTGTTATAAGTTGAGAATTAGCTGTACGTGTTCATGTACGTATTATATACATACATTCACATATACATCACTTGTTAATGTATGTTGACTTTTCCAGACTCTTCAGACAAAAATAAAATGCCTACAAGAGGAGTTAAAGAAGGCAAAAGACCTGGATTGTATGTAAGTCATGGCATAGTCGAAAATGACTATATGAGCCGCAGTGGCGCAGTGGTTAGAATGCAGTAGTGCAGGCTACTTCTGCTGACTGCAGGCTGCCTGCAGTTTGGCAGTTTGAATCCCACCAGGCTCCAGGTTGACTCAGCCTTCCATCCTTCCGAAGTGGGTAAAATGAAGACCCAGATTGTTGAGGGCAAGAGGCTGACTCTACAGAGGGCTGTAAAGTGGTATATAAGTCTCAGTGCCATGGCTAGTCCTATTGCTACTTTCATCTCAGAAAGGTGCACTTTCAATTGCCCAGACTTTTCACCCTTTTTGTGTTGATTCCTTAATTCATCAAGAACCAAAGTTTACCTTACAGCAGCCATTTTTTAGCCTGATAACTAGATTAAATCCAAGCCAAACTGAATTATTGGATATCTCAGAACAAGGGTGTCAAGCTCAGTTTCATTTAGGGCTTGTGATTGACCTCGGTGGGGCGGAGGGTGCATGGCCAGCTCGATGTCACTCACCGAAGTTCTGTTTTAGGCTGCAACGGCCTCCTGCAGCACCCTGCCAGTGAAAATGGAGCCCGGGAGGGTTGCACAGCTTCCCTTTTCACTGGCAGAGGGCTGCAGGAGGCTGTCGTGGCTGAAAATAAAGCCCAGGAGGCCTGTACATGGCTCTCCCAAGCTCTGTTTTCGCGGGCAGAGGCACCGCAGGCCAGTCCTTTGCTGTTTCCAGGGCAGGCCCGCAGGCCAGATCAGCCTTGAGTTTGACATCCCTGTTGTTCTATCACCAGAACAAAAGCAGACTCGAGACCGGATTTGAATTCAGCTCTTTATTTAATAACCAAGTAACTTCAACTAAAGTCGAGCCACGGCAGCCCTTTTTATAGCGGCTGCTCGTGGCTCGCAACCAATGGCATTTATTTAAACTTCCCGCCGCTTAGGCAGCCAATCGGATCTGTTGTTATTGACCAATCGCCAGCGATGGTATCTGTCCAATAGGAATGCAGTATTACAAGTATGCAAAACAAGTACACTACACCTGTCCTAGAAGTTTTAAGGGAAGGCTTTAATTTGTATAATCTTACTAAGTAACTACACTTTGAAGACAATATTCATAATACCTACATTGACAAAGGAGCTAGCTATTGTATCAAAACAAACGAACATCCATAATACAGTTTTCCAGAGTTTGGCATTTCTTACAATGTAGTCTGATAGTTGAATATGAAGAACACCTTTGCATTCAGGGGGATTGTAAGAGCAGGGCTGTCAAACTTGTGGCCCGCGGGTCAAATGTGTCATGCACTGGCCGTGCTCCAGCCTGGTTTAGCGAAGGGGAAACAAGTCCCAATATGTCACGTGACACCGCTTGTGACGATGCAAGTTTGAGATCCCTGCCCTAGAGAATTTAGTGCAAAGTGAAGAAGGAACAAAACACCAAAAGTTAGAAAATGTAGGTAATTGTTAATTTCTCACAATTGAAAACAATTGGGGGAACATCTGTGCCAGCTGCAGATGGTTAACCGGTGAATTAAACCAATTCTGAAACAAAGAAATAGAGTGGATGTAGCATGGGGAAGAGCATTTTGAATTTTGAACTCCATATTGGTAAATTTGATGACATCTTTCTGCTCATATCAGAAGTGACAAAACATATACTGTTCTAATAAAGGTTGGAAAGCAACCCGGGACTAGTAACAGTTGTTATTTCAAATACAGCCTCTCACAATGACATTTTATTATTATTGTTGCTATCTCATCCTCCTTTTATAAATAAGCTATTTGATTTACTAATTAGAAAGCAACTTGTTGGTATATGGGTAACACCCTGGCATTTGTGAGACGTGAGAACTTTTCTCATATTCTGAATCCATAACTTTACTTTGCCTCTGGAAATTATTTTGAATTGTTTCGTATTTTTTGTGGAATGTATGAGAAAAATATATGTTTACATCTAAAGACCCCTTGGTAACATAGATAAAGTAATGTTAAATACTGAAGTAAAAAATCATTAACTTGTAATTAAGCAATCTAACTCTTCTAAATATAGTGATACCATAATATTTGATCAAATCCCTTAACAATATAATGTAGGTATAGCTAAAAATCAGGAGAAATTTATTGATTTGTCACTTTTACCGAGCATTTCTAACATGCACGATAATTGATTAAAGCAATGTTTCCTGTAAGCAGAGGCTGCTGGCAGTTGTAATAGAAATAGCAATATTGAATTAAATTGCATAAATAAACACATCAATATATAAATCCATCCCTACATGAGGGTATTTTTAATATTTTTTAATTTGAAAAAAAGCTGATCCAAGTTAAAAAAACCCACAAGGGAACTAATTTCACTGTGATCTTCTTAATTTACAGAAAGACAACGATAATTTCAAATCTCTTGTCGGATAGAGAAAAGCTCGACCATGAGAACAAGGAGCTTGTGAGAATATATGGAGAAAAACAGCGACTCTGTGAACATTTTGAGGAAGAACTAAGCAGGTGAGAAATTTTTAGATAGCAACTCTGGTTTTCTCCTCTGGAGTTTCCTATTAAATTCTCTTTAGCTCTGTCTCTTACTGATACCTTATACAATATTGTTATGTGTTGAATTCCATTGCCTGGAACACCATTGGGGAAATTAAAGGTTTTTAAATTTAAAAACATCGAAGTTTGATTATTCAATAAAAACTTAAGGGGGCTAATTCCAGCCCGGTGTTGATATTTTGCAGACAGCAGAGGGTAATTTGTAACCTGTTATTGGACGCTGAAAAGCTCCAACGTGAAAATAAGGAGCTTGTAGGAATCAATCTCCAACTGCGAAGAGAGAAACAACAACTCTCCGAATATTTCGATGAGCAACTGAGCAGGTGAGAAATTTTTAAATAAGCAGCCCTGACTTTCTCCTCCATAATTTAATATTAAGTTCCCAATAGCTCCCTCTCCTGGACATACATTATGCAATCTTCCGGGTTGAATTTCACTGCCAGAAACAACTGGTGGAGGGAAATATGAGGTGGATTTCCACCCCCCCCCACACCTTCTTCAAAACATTCTGGCTGTCCAAGCATGTTAAAAGCTGCCTTTAACTGTTGTCTTGTTCCCTGAAGAATTTTCATTTGCGGAGACTGAGAGCATTTGCACCAAGACAAATTCCTTGCGTGTCCAATTACACTTGGCCAATAAAGAATTCTATTCTATTCTATTCTATTCTATTCTATTCTATTCTATTCTATTCCATTCCATTCCATTCCATTCTATATTCTGTTCTGTTCTATTCTATTCTATTCTAACTCGTAAAGACAATTTAATTCATAGAATTAACACGGGGAATGAAGAATGTCTTCCATGTGGTGAATTTACACCCCACTCCAACCTGCGTTCATTAAAGAATCATACATTTCCCATGTTACCTAAAAGATGTTGAAAAGTAGCTTAGTAATCCTCCATATCCATAACTGGGAGCCAGTCTCATGAATCTGAATGGAACTTTTCAAAAGATATGTATAAGGTAGTCTTTTAAACTGTCTACCCCTCCGCTGTCAAAAAAAAAAAAGAATCTGATTTTGTAGTAAGAATTTCCTGATAACAAGCGCTTCTCAGGAGAGTTAGCTGAGAATATTCTGTTGCTGGCACAGCTGCATATCTAATCTTCTGATTTTTCTAGGGAGATAAAACTGAGAAGAGACTGCTCTAGCTCACTGATGGGTAGGGACCGGTTAATATCACTTTTGAGTAGAAAGCACAAAAGGTGCTTTGTGAGTGTGTGGCAAACAAAGCCAGAAGATAAGAAAGAAAGTCTGGAAAAGACGAAACCTCAATTCCTGGAAAACACACTAAAGAAGGACTGGCTTAAAGATTCTGTAGACAACCTGAAAACCAAAAAGTCCAAAGAATCCAGGCAAAACGTACTGGGGTGGCTTCAGGGATCTCTGAAAAACATGAAAGAGGTTTCTATTGAAACACCAAGACCCAGCCTGGCGGAATGGCTTAAAGAATCTCTGATAAATCTTCAGAAGGAATCGCCTGAAGCATCCAGGAAAGATGTGAACGACTGGCTGCATGTGTCCTTAAATCAACTCCAAGAAGAAGGCCCAGAAACATCCCATCTGGATGTGCAGGAATGGCTTGAGGCCTCCATCCAAGGCATTCAAGATCTCCAAAAGTCCGAGGTGGAGCCTCGAAGCAGCCTAAGAAGAGAATGGCTTGAGAAATCACTAGAGAACCTCAAGAAGCAATCTTCGGAAGGGCCTGTGGAGAATACATTGAAATGGCTTCAAAGATCCTTAGAAGGACTCTCTTCGTCCACTGAACCTAAACCAGTTCTTGAAAAATGGCTTCAAGATTCCCTGAAAAGCCTGGAAGAGGAAAGTTCTGAAGTAGACAATCAAGATGTCAAAGAGTGGCTTCAAACAACGGTAGACAACCTCGAAGAGGAGGGAGCCGAAGCATCTCCTGTAGGTACCCAGGAATGGCTGGAAGCATCTATTAAAGGCATTAAGTACTTACAAAAGCCTAGGGTGACTTTTCAAAGAAACCCAACAAAAGAATGGCTTGAAAAATCACTAGAGAACCTCAAGAAGCAATCTTCAGAAGGACCTGCGGACAATATATTGCCGTGGCTTCAAAGGTCCTTAGAAATACTTTTGTCTTCTACTGAACCTAGGCCAGTTCTTGAAAAATGGCTTAAAGAATCCTTGAAAAACCTGCAAGAGGAACGTTCTGAAGTGGACAATCAAGATGTCAAAGAATGGCTTCAAACAACAGTAGACAGCCTTGAAGAGGAAGGGCCTGAGGCACCCCATCTGGATGTTCAAGAATGGCTGGAAGCATCTATTAAGGGCATCCAGGATTTGAACGAACAATACTCCAAAGGAAGGATAGCAAGTGTGGAAGAGAGCAGAGAGAGAGTGATTTGGGTAGAAACCGCCAGCTCTAAGAAAAGCTTAAGGAATGGATGGCTCCAAGCCTCTTTATCAAGTTCCATAGAGCATGGGTCTACTTCATCCAGATTGGGATTGCAAGGATGGCTACGAGCATCTCTGAAAAGAGTCGGACGAGAATCCCTGCCCAGAGCCAGAAACAACCTGGAGGAATGGCTCCAGGAATCCCTACAAAATGTTCAGGAGGGATGTCCTGAGGAATCCAGGCAAGATGTGAAGGAGTGGCTTGGGACAGCCCTAAGTCACCTCCAAGCGGGAGGGCCGCAAACAACCCATCTGAGCGTGGAGGAGTGGCTGGAAACATCTATCCAAGCTCTGCGGGAAGAAAGCCTTAAAGAAATGACGGGAAGCACAGATCCTGAAGTGCGGAAGAGAAAAGCACCCCTCTCCAAAGGAATTCCTTCTCAAGGAAAACAGGTACAGTATTCGAAGAGTATAAATGATTAATAGATAATAGTCACTTAATGTAACATAAATATTTATATTAAGGATGGACTAATTAATACTCAAAACAAGGATATATTATTCCTCACCTCAGGGATAAATGCTACGTCTTTGTCTTTTGAACCCTGAACTCAAGAGCCCGATCGGGGTGGGAAACCTTTTTCCCCTAGGAGTTGTAGGAGGGATGGAAATTCCCCCTTCAGATGGTTCCCTCTGGCTACCGTGAAGGTTCATGCTTCATCCCTCAGGAAAGAGGTTCTGCAAAGGACATCGTGAATCCCTCTCTCTGCGGAAGAGTCACGGATGTAGCCCCACAACCGGTCATTTAGATCGGCCTTTCTCAAACGGGATTCTACAAAAGGTCGCTCAGGGGTTTCACGAGAGTCCATAAAAACAAGGACAAAGAGGCTGAAAAAGAGCTTCTATCCCAGGGGAGTAACTCTATTGAATTCTACTGTATATAGTGCAATATTAATGCAGTGTCAGGGGTTTAGAATGTGAAGGATGTGTGTTTGTGTTTATTTTCATAGCCATAATGTACACTGAAGATGGTATTTCATTTCATTGTACGAGGTGCAGTGAAAATAAACTAAATTGAACTAAACGAGCTAAACTATAAGGCTGAAAAAGGCTGATTTAGTGTGAGACAGAGAGAAGTGGAAAGAAATTCAACTATTGTCAGGTTGATCATAAAATAAAAACAGTTTGAATGTAGAGACTCCATAATACAGAAGCCATTTCTGAGGAATTAGAAGTAAAACTGGTCTGAAGTTTATCATAGATCCTCTTGCAAATAAATGAAATCTAGCATTTATTTATTTATTAGTTGGGAAGATTCACAAGAACTGCAAAAAAATAGTATTGGACATTACAGGAGGAGAGCTGGGTTAAGAGTCTAGAAGCAGCTTTTCTGAATAACAGATTTTTTTAAAAAATAGCCTTTTAATAGCATTTGCTAGTTGGAAAAATATTGTTTTTTTAAAAAAAGAAAAAAGAAACAAAAATTATCTGAAAAAGATGAGTTAGTTGAGAGGCCCCCATATGACTTGGAAGATGTTTGGTAATCAAAGTCTGAAGCATTCAATTATTTGCCACAACTGTGCAGTTTAGGCAATGGCTCCATAATCAATATAGCTATTATCGTAAGAGATGTGCCTGAAAATCTATTCACGTATTGCTTTGTTTGTCCTGCACGGCTTCCAGATTGTAAGGAAGAACCTAGGAAAAGAAAGCTCTTGGTGCAGGTATGTCTTATTCTAATTAATGTAGCCTGTAATTCAGCGGTGGGATTCCACATTTTGTCCTATCGGTTCTATGAGAGCAACACTCAAAAACCACCCTCTGTGTCAGCGCTATTGAGGTGAGCTGTTTTTTAAGCTCAGCTGAGGCGTGGCCATCCGCTCTGCCGCGCGAATCAGCGGAGCTAAAACACAAGGGAATATAGGACAGGAAAGAGTGGGAGCAGGTCGGCGGGGGATTTGCCAGTTCTGCGAAATACTCAAAATGTCCGCTAGTGGTACGCCAGAACCGGTCCAAACCAGCTGAATACCACCTCTGCTGTAATCGTAGATAGATTTACTTTGCCAGACTTGAGTATCCTTCCCTTCTCTTCCTTTCCCTTCCTTTCCCTCCTCTTCCCCTTCCTTCCCTCTAAATATTTGGAAATGCTCCTATCCGTTAAAAGGCCCGAATTGGGAAGCGTTGCCCCTTAACTCACTTCTGCCTGTGAGTGGTGCCCCTCCGTCTTTGATGCTAAGTGCCCTTTCACAAAGTGGGCTGATGATGGCTCTTGAGACCCCTGGAGGAGGCCCCCTGCTTCACTTCCTATCCCAATGGGCCCTCCAAGTACATCTGAACGGAGCCCTTTCCCGCTGGTATCCGGTAAGATGAGAGGCGTTGGGAGAATCCCCGGGTCAGGCTTACACCAGACGAGCTGAGTGACAATCCCAAGGATTCATAAGCAACGTGGCTCGGTCGAGTAGAGATGATGCAGCTTCGAAAGCATCCAGCTAATGAAAGGCTAGGGAGCACCGTGAATTAGCCAAGGTTCTCCTAGCAAGCTGTTCTCTTTTCTCTGTCCTTTTTAGAAAAAAACATGGACAAATGTTGAAGGCATTCATCCTTCTGGCAGTGCTCCTCTTGGCCCTCTATGGACATTCTAGGCTGTACTGCGTGGTGAGTGAGTGGGGCCTGAGACCTTACTAACTTTTTGCAGGACGAGGAAGAAAAAGCTCTCGTTGTTGAGCCATCTCACCGTTGATGCTACCCAGTCGGATAATGAAACATCCGCAAGCAAGAACCAAGTTCAGAGAACGCCAAAGGACTCCATGGTTCAGTCCTGAGCCACACAGATTTCCTCGTATTCGATATTCTCCTGCAAATATAAATGAAAAAACGTAATTTCCATAGTGTTTCCTAAGTGGCAAGTAAATTGTGTTCTTTCATTTTTTTTTCAACAACTGTAATAATTAATTGATTGATTTTATTTGAATTTATTCCCTAAGCCAAAGGCGAATACTGCCATGGTCTCTCATATCTGCTGCTTCCAGTGTTACCAGCATCAAGCTGACCAAACAAGGAAACTGGAAACTTATCAGCAAGTATTTTCTGTTGTGGTTTTACAGAACTTTTGCCACTTTGGAATGAGTTATATATTGCTTTCCTAATGGAATATGCTATTGGAGCATCTGACTTATAATCATTGAACGTTTGCTATCAACAATGGCGATTATTCAGCTGCAGCCTTAGGTTTGTAGGAATGGGAAGGAAGTAAAGATAGAGAGGAACAGAGGGAGGAAGGGAGAGACAAAGGGAGGAAGGAACGAAAGATGGAAGGAAGAAAAGCACAGGCCAAAGAACAAGCAAGTTCTACTCCAGAATGTCAGACACTGATAGATAATGGTCGATCAAGGATAAACAAAGAATAGACCAAGATTGGATGTGAAAGAGATTGTCACCTGTAATCGTCTAGGGAACACAACTCACTAGGAATAAAGATGTTTAGGAATTAGGGCAATGATATCTGGATGGGTCTAAGAATTGGGTTATGGATCAGAAAATCTATAAATGGCTTCCCTCTGAACACAACAGATACCTTAGATAAACTGTGATCACTTAGCACATTTGTGAAAGGAGCAAGACAGATACGCTCTGCATGGCTGTGGTAAGGATTTTGCAAGATTCTTAGTGAGAAGGACTGAATACCGTATGGAAGAGAATCTGGGTGGACTCCAATAATCAGATCTTGGGCATTCTCTTGGGTGCTGAAGTCCACAAACATCCGTGGCCTGCCCTTGATAGACACGCTCTGTGTTCCTCTGACTCTTGCAGAAGAAGCCTTGTCCAGTAGCAGCTACATTTTGGCAGGATTGTGTGACACTTATTTATTTAACATATGGCATCTACAGAGAACTAGCCAGAAGTAACATCACCAATGATGCTACCTAGTTTGGGGAAATGAAACGTCTGTAAGACAACAGCCAAGCTCTGGAGCACCAAGAACCCCTCATTCCAACCATAAATATTCTCTTTTATTGGTAAAAAAAAGTATTTTATTTTTGTTAAAAGCTGCAACTAAATTCAAGTAAGCTTTGCACTGGTGAAGATGCCATTCCCTGCTAACCAGGGAATTGGAAAATCCAAAAAGGGGCTTTTGACACACTCTGTGTACGCTGTTGTGTTGTAATGCTGCTCAAAAATAAATAAATAAAATCCCACTCTGTTGGATGAAGTATATTTAATTTCATTTTTCTAAATACTTCCCTTTCTCCAAGGTTTGCTCTTGTGACTTGTGGCGGAGGATAATACTTTTTGAGACAATGGGGAATAATTAATCATGAAGAAATACTGCAATATTTTATAAAAGTTTTTGAAATTTCCTTCTGAGAGAAAACCCTACAGGTAGTCCTCAATTTACAATTGTTCATTTAATGACCATTCAAAATTACAATACTGAAAAAGGGACTTATGGCCATTTTTTCACATTGATGAACATTGCTCATGGTCTCATGATCAAAATCTGGATGCTTGAAACTTGCACGTATTTATGTCGGCTGCAGTGCTTAGGATTGTGTGTTTATTCACTTTTTGTATGACTTTTTATTCACTTAACAACTGTGTTACTCACTTAACTGCTTATTCGCTTAGCAATTATGACAAGAAAGGTCATAAAATGGGGCAAAGCTCACTTAACAGCTGTCTCACTTAGCAAATGAAATTTTGGACTCAATCCAACTAAGCCCTGGTTTACTTAATTCTGGTTAGGCTTGATTTAAACCGCCTCCAGGGGTTTTCTGGAGAGCTTTGTCAACTTTGGCCGGTTTGTGGAATTCACATGTGTTGCAATGCGCTTCCTATCTCTAAATTATATTTCAATGCAGATTTCCACAAAAATCAATTTTTTTAAGGGAAGGGAGATAAAAAGAGATGACAATTTTCTTTTATTTGAAAATATTTACAGACCCCTCACATCTCGGACATAAACTGTTTCAACTCCTTCCCTCAAAACAACGCTATAGAGCACTTCACACCAGAACAATTAGGCACAAGGAGAGTTTTTCCCCGAACGCCATCACTCTGCTACACAAATAATCCCCTCAACCCTGTTCAACTATTTACAAAGTCTGCACCACTATCACTGTTAATCTTCTCACCACTCCTTTTCACCCACCCCCTCCCACTTGCGACTGTATGACTAACTTTGTCGCTTGTAGCCTTGCAATCTATATTGACTATTTCCTAGTATGATTAATTGCTTATTGTACCCTATGACTGTTATTAAGTGTTGTACCTTATGATTTTTAACTCTTGACGAATGTATCTTTTATGTATACAGAGTGCATTTACACCAAGACAAATTCCTGGCCAATAAAGTATTTTATTCTATCCTATTTAATTTTCTTGGAGCGGGCAGTGGAAATAAATATCTTTTAGATCCAGGGGTTCTTCTTCTATAGATTAGAGTGGAAACTAATGAAAGAGAGATCCAGATTAGAATTCAGGAGGAATTTCCTGATAGGGACAATATTAATCAGTGTTAACTTTTTGCCTCCAGAAATCGTGGATGTGCCACTACTGCAAGTTTTTAAGAAGAGACTGGACAGCCATTTCTCTGAAATGGTCCAAGTAGGTTTTCCTGCCTGAGCAAGGGGTTGGACTAGAAGGCCTCTAAGATCCCTTCCAATTCTCTTATTCTGTTCTGTCTCTTGCGCTACAGCGCCAATTTCACTCGTTCCTCTCCAGAGGACACCTCCAAACCCCAGCCAGCCCTTCCGACCTGGCCCCGAGCGAAGGATGCCGGGTGGTGTAGTTCATCCACATCTGGAAGCCTTCGCTCGCCTTCTCCACGCGGGGAAGTGCCCGGACTTCAACTCCCGTCGATCCCAGTCCTGCAGCTGCCCAGCTTTTTCTCCAGCTGCGGAGAGAGGCGCAGCCCACAGCCGCCGTGCGCCCAAAGCGAAACCGGCTGGGCGGCGACGTCTCAGTCTTTTTGCTTCCGTGCCGTCGGAGGTGTTGTGAAAGCGGCGCAGCCGAGCAACCATAGTTTGGCGTAGACCCAGCGCCCGAGCCGGCCATGGCGGGAGAGGCCACCAGATGCATCGGGGGCGAAGCGGAGACGTCAGAAAGTGCCTCGGTGCCGCTGGTGGCGCTGAATTACTCGGTGCGGCGCCGGCTGTCTCTCTTCCTCAACCCGCGCGCCCCGGTGGCGGCCGACTGGGCGACGTTGGCGGAGGAGCTGGGCTATGAATACCTGGAGATCAGGCACTTCGAAACCCAGCGGGACCCCACCGTGCACCTGCTGCAAGACTGGCAGGCGCGGAGCCCCGGCGGGGCAACGGTGGGGCGCCTCCTGCATCTGCTGCGCGTCCTGGGCCGCCAAGACATCCTCACCGACCTGGGACCCAGCATTGGTGAGCCCTCCGGCCGGGTAGAACGGGAGAGATCGCTATCCGAGGGACGGGGGGTGCGCCCTGCTTTGGGAAGCCCGCTGTTGGAAAGGGATCGCTGCGGTGAGCGTCCTGAAATGGAAGCTTCCAAGGGTCGCCCTTGGCAGGATCCCAGCTCAGCCAGCTCGTCTTAACGCACGGGCCTGATGGGCACTTGCCCGCCAGCACAGGGCCCCCAAAGTAATCTGTGCATGTTGACCCTTCAATGCACCTTTTATCCTATAAATACAGCAACATATTTATGACATTTTACTGCATTTTTTTTTTAAAAAAATGAATCGGGGTTATTTTATTAAATCACACCAATTTGGTTGGAAGTGCCAATAAAATAAATACATGTTTAATTTCATCGACCATTTTTACATTTTTATTCCTGTGAGTAATTGTTGTAGGGGCCCCAGAACACTGCTTGGCCAGGGCCCCATAATGCTGTTAAGATGGCCCTGGGTGACAATTTGAGTTTGCTTTGTTTTGCAAAATTTGAGCAGTAGGTCACCCCAGCTATATTCTAAACTAGGTTCAATAAAGGCAAAGTGAAGTTGAGGAAAAGTTGAATAGCTTGCCTGCCAGGGAAAAATGTTGGGATAGAGGTGAGTGTGTGTGTGAAATGCTGAGTAAAGCTGCCTTCCCCATCAGATTGAAGGCAATTTCTACAACAGGCAAAAAAGGGAAAAAAAACTTCCTTGTGAGTATTTAATTGTCATTTCCTGCTTACCCATCCCCCCACCACATCCTGTTTTAAGGCTGTGGGCTTACAGTAAGTCAATCCAGTCAATCACTTTTCCCAACTAATGCAATTTGCTAAAACCCCGAAGCTTTCATGAGCATCTGGTATGTTTCTGGTCTCCAGAGCTTAGCGCCACGCTCCCCTGATCCAGATGTGTGAGAACTTCAATTGCCAGAATTCTTAGCCATGGCTAGGCTAGTGTGACCATTCTGCAAGTCCACATCTATTTATTTATTTATTTATTTGATTTGTCAATTTCCTACAAGATAATAGGTATAAGTATAAACATAGTTATGAATACATGGATACATATAAGAAAAATGAAAGAAACTAGGATAGGCACACGTTATTTATTTATTTTGATTTGATTTGATTTGATTTGTCAATCGCTTACAAGATAATAGGTATAAATATAAACATGGGTAAGAATACAGGAAATAGGTACGAATAATTGGGGACAATAGGACAGGGACGATAGGCACGATTGTAAAAGGGTGCAGGAAAACAACATAAATATAAACAAAGGAAAACGTCAGCGCTCCA
Organism: Pseudonaja textilis; assembly: GCF_900518735.1. Next base: position 1,800,697 of record NW_020769416.1, on the reverse strand, counting down.
ACCGTCCCTGTCCTATTGTGTTTTTTTTTCTTATATGTATCCATTTCATGTATTCATAACTATGTTTATACTTATATCTGTTATCTTATAACTGCTTGACAAAATAAAATAAATAAATAAATAAAATAAAAATTTGAACGCTCCAGTCCTGATGGCTGACTTCGATGAGAAAATATAGCTGTTCCTTTTAGAATTGTTTCAATTTTTGCATCCCTGTTCTGGATTGCTGAAAACTGTCAGCAAATGCCATCATTTTCAGATAGAAATTATCTCTCTAAAATACAGGTAGTCCACGACTTACAACAATTCGAAGTTACAACGGCACTGGAAAAAGGGACATGACCATTTTTCATACTTACAACCGCTGCAGCAAACCAAATGTAACGGATACAAAATTCAGTTGTTAAGTGAATCACTTTTGTTGTTAAGTTAGTAACATGATGGTTAAGGGAATCTAACTTTCCCATTGAGTTTGCTTGTCAGAAGATTGCAAAAGGAGATCACAAGCTTGCACGGGCACTGCCACCATCATAAATATGACTCAGTTGCCAAGTATCTGAATTTTGATCACACAGTCATGGGGATGCTACAACGGTCGTAAGTTTGAGAACGGCCATGTCACTTTTTTTCTGTGCCATTGTAATTTTGAACAATCACTAAATGAACTGTTGTAAGTTGAGAACTATCTGTATTGTCATCATTATATAGGCAACTGTGTGCAATCACAGCTGCCAATTAAATTATTACTGTAGAAAGTTAGCTCCCACTCCTCTCCTAGAAGAATGAAATATTTTGAGAATTATTTCATTATATTTCCCTGGGTGAGAAATGGAGAAACTCACTCTTGGAAAACAAGCCCCAATTTTCCTTAATAGCCCACAGCAGATGTCAGCACTTAAGAGATAAAGAGAGAGATAGCTCTATTCATAAACAAATGCCCTCAACAAAGGTAGGATTAGCCCTCAGCCACAATAGGAATTGCCCAATGCCCCTTCATTGCATCACCCTCCAAACTTCAACCAAACTTAGCTCAGACAAACACTTACTTTGCCTATAGAGCCAGCTATGACCCCTACATAACCCCTACATGTCCCCATGGGAGTCTGACAACAGCCAATAGAATGCACAGGAACAGGAAGCTCAAATGCAAAGCCCAAGAGGTGGTATAAAAACCCCTCACTCTCAACTCCATGTGTTCAGCTGCACCAGAATCACAAATGTGGTTCTTATTCATCGATAAATCTTTCCAATCAGCCCTCATTTTGTCTTCAGTGCCTTTCTCCCAGAAGGGGAACTGAACCGGATGGATATTTCTTCCAACAGTACTATTCATTCAAATAGTGTTTATTAAATTATTTTCAGATAATATATGTTTGGGGGCCAGTGGACAATCTGAAATTTCATGAAGGGGGCAAACAGAAGAGATTGTGGACCCCTGACTTAGACCCAACAGTCCTTAGAGTACTGGTCTGGGGCAGCAGGGAAGGGAACTGCACTGTGCAAGTGGCGGACTGAAATGCACGCATGCTCATGTTTACGCAACATTTGCGCGAGTGGTGGACTTGCATGCATGCGTGCAAATGCCCACCAGCCCGCTGCTTGCTCAAGTTGAGTTGTATGCATGCGCGCTCCAGCCAGCCACTCATGTGGCCCAATCCCAAATAGGCCAGGGCTGGGTAGTGGACTGTGTTGTGGCCCACCAGCTGCCAGCAGAGCTGGCGGCAGACTCGGACAGTGAGGAGCTTGGGGAGGAACATGTGCTCGTCTTGGAGTCTGTGGAAAGCTCTTGACTAGTGCTCAGAGATGGGGCCAAGGCTGTCCGACAGCTATCAGCTTCTTTGGAGTCAGAGATTAGTGGGGAAGAAGAACAGCTGGAGCCTGTTCCCAGTGTGCGCATGTGCAGAGCTGCCAGGAGAAGGGAACAGCTAAGGAACAAGGGTCAACCCAGGAGTAAGGACACAGGTGGACAGTGAATGGCCCCTCCCAGAGGGAATAAAGAGGAACAAAAGGGGAGTGGGGTTTGCAGGAGACAATTAGTTCCATTCATTAGGGTGAAGATCTGTTCGTGACTTTTTGCCACGTAATTTCTGCTACAGCGTGGCGTTTGGAAGATATCGTCCTGGCAATTCTCCAAGCCTGATAAAGGTCTGTAGTTTTGAAATCTAATGAAAGACTGTTTGCCGGGACTGCTGGAGAGGAATTCACATTATAACTAAATAAAAGGGGTTTTAATCAGGATGAGGATCTCAGCTTCATGATCTTGGGAAGGTCTAGGTCAGAACAGGCTGCAGCCTGAGAGTTGGGGACCCCTGAATAAGAGGAGGCCATGGAAGCTTGTCCCAGTTGGCTATCCCCATCCCCTCTCACTTCCCCGAAGTTATGCATAGTCCTGGTTTCCTAAAGTTGTTCACCTCTCTGCCTTTCCTCTATTTGCAGATGAGAACTGCAAGAGGTATCTCCAGAAGAAGCAACAAGAAGAATCGGAGCGACCGGTTCAAGTCCCTGCAGTGGACAGTAGCTTTCCGAGGACGTCTGAAATGCAGGGCATCACCACTCAGGATGACCCCCTAGGTAAATGGGCTGTCATATCTTGAAATAATTTTAATACGGGTAGTCCTCGACTTACAGCGTTTCCTTTAGTGATCTTTCAAAGTTACAATGGCACTGAAAAAAAAAGGTGACTTATCGCTTATTGACCGTTGAGCCATTCCCATGACCATGTGCTCAAAATTAAGATGCTTTGCAACTGACTCTTGCTTATGACGGTTGCAGAGTCCCAGGGTCACATGATTCCTCTTTTTGCGACCTTCTGACCAGCAAAGTCAATGGGGAAGCCAATGGCAAGAAAAGTTGTAAAATGGGGCAAAACTCACTTAAACAAATGTCTCATTTAAGAGATAGAAACTTTGGGCTCAGTTGTGGTCGTAAGTTGAAGATTATAGGTATTGCAATGTGTTTTAATCATTGCTCTTTTTAAAGTAAGTCTCGCCTTTCCTCTTCTGTCTGATTTTTACAGAAGATAGTCCAGAGATAAATTGGACTAGGGTAGTTCCTAAATTAAATAAATTAAGTGATATATTTTTTTTTACAGCAGGAGTCTTGTGGGAATTGGAGAGAGGGGGCAGTTTGGGGACTTATTCATAGAGTCATAGAATAGCAGAGTTGGAAGGGACCTTGGAGGTCTTCTAGTCCAACCCCCTGCCTAGGCAGGAAACCCTACACCACTTCAGAAAAATGGTTATCCAACATCTTTTTAAAAACTTCCAGTGCTGGAGCATTCACAACTTCTGGAGGCAAGTTGTTCCGCTGGTTAATTGTTTGGTCAGGAAATGTCTCCTTAGTTCTAAGTTGCTTCTCTCCTGGATTAATTTCCACCCATTGCTTCTTGTCCTGCCCTCAGGTGCTTTGGAGAATAGCTTGACTCCCTCTTCTTTGGGGCAGCCCCTGAGATATTGGAACACTGCTGTCATGTCTCCCCTGGTCCTTCTTTTCATCAGAACTAGGCATACCCAGTTCCAGCAACCATTCTTTATATGTTTTAGCCTCCAGTCCCCTAATCATCTTCGTTGCTCTTCTCTGCAATCTTTCTAGAGTCTCAACATCTTTTTTATATCATGGTGAGCAAAACTGGGTAGAGTATTCCAAGTGTGGCCTAACCAAGGCATTATAAAGTGATATTAACACTTCGTGTGATCTTCAGCTGGTCCTAAGAAGGGAAAAACACACAATTCTGCTATCATTTTCTGTAGGGATGAGGGACATTTCTCACATCTACATTTGCAAGCCAGGAAGAAATTCAATAGGAAAAGCTTCAACAGGCTAGTTCATACCGGTAGTCTTTGATTTACAACCACAACTGAGATCAGAATTTCTGTTGATAAGTAAGGCAGCTGTGAACTGTGCCCTATTTTACAACCTTTTTTCCATGGTTGTTAAGCAAATCACTGCAGGTGTTAAGTAAATCATGTGGTCCTTAAGCGAATCTGGCTTCCTCCATTGACTTTGCTTGTCGGAAGCTGGATGGAAAAGTCACAAATGGTGATCGCATAACCCCGAGGATGCACATTGTGAACACAAGCCAAGCAACCAAATTTTGGTCACATGACTGCAGGGAATGCTGCATCGGTTGTAAGTGTGAGGACTGGTTGTAAGTCACATCATTACTGTTGTAACTTTGAACAGTCACTAAATGAATGGTTGTTAAGTTTACAACTACTTGTACATCATAGCAAACAATAATTATGGATCATTTGATGTTGGCTTAGTAGGTACTGAGCCCTGCCAATGATCGTGGTCTGTTTGCAAAGTCGGTTGTGATTTATTTATGGTTCATGGATGGAATCCATCTGTGGTCTAATTATTTGTGCGTGGAGCCATTTATTCTTTATTGATGATTTGTGCATGAACCAACAGTGGATATAGAGAATTATGGCTAGTCTATGGAAGCCCCAAACCGTGGCTTAGCATGACGAACAAGCCAGTTTATGGCATTTCCCTCCAGAAGACTAGTTCATTTATTTATATTTCATATGTCTTAGAGAAGGGCTGTAGCTGGAACTAGATTGCTGGGCACTTCCTTGCAGTACAGTTTTGTCATAAGTAAAGAGACAATCTTGTTTATCTCTGACCTCAGATGTTATTGTTCGTTTCAGAAAAGGATTATATCTGTTTATTCTGGATTAGCTCTGTCGAGGTCTCCTTCCCCTGCCCCTCAGAATTTGAATGGCCAGAGTTGGTTATGGTGTTTTGTATAATTTTTAGAGAGCTGAGGGAAGGCACAGGTAAATCATGATTACCCTAATCCTGGTTTCATGAATAAACCATAGAAAGTTCATACAAACTGGATTTGTACAACACTCTTAAGTCTCCAACAAACAGATTACATTAATTTATTTCTTTATTAGTCTTAAAGTCTTTGTTAGTCCTGCTCAAGGCTTTGCACATAATACTCTCTGTCAGCGTTCCGGCAACCCTCCATTCCACCCATTAACTCCGAGACAGACATCTTCTCAAAGGTTTCTTTTTAATTGGATAGTAACTGGCACAATTGGGGAAACCTGAATCTGAAAGTTCTGGACTTCCTTACAATAAGTAAAAATACAGATCTATCCCCCTGAATCACATCACATGGCCCAAGTTAAGACTTCCTCTCACTTAGGCGCAAAACAACCTGACCTTGAATCAGAAAAAGAATGTTATTATGTCTAACTAGATATACTCCAATGAATTCCACCCCCCCACACCCACTTTCCCAGGCTCAAATGGTTTCCAAAGCTGACACTTTCCTTCTGGTATTCAAAATTTGGACACTTGGCACCTGATTCATATCTCATAGGCCTCAGGATCAGGGGATTATCTTTTGTGGCTACCCGATAAGCAACATTAATGAGGAAACCAGATTCACTTTACCGTGTTACGAACTTAAGAACTGCAGCGATTCACTTAACAACAGTGGCAAGAAAGGCCATAAAGTGGGACAAAACCCAACTGTGCAGCTGCCTTGCTCAGGAACTCAGAAATGTTGGGCTCAGTTGCGGTCATAAGTCGAGGAGCACCTGCGTGTGATTGGCAAGACGTAAGCCGCGGTGCACAAAATTGGCATTGTGATGGCTTAAACCAGCTTAACTGGCGCTCACCCAACTCTCTTCGTTTTCCTTTTTTTTTGCAGGGCGGAGCCCTGAGCTCTTTGACGCCTTCATCTGCTACTGCCAGAATGACATTCCTTTTGTGCAGGAGATGATCCAGGAATTGGAGCAGGCGGAACATAAGTTGAAGCTCTGTGTGTTTGATCGGGATGTCCTGCCGGGCACCTGCGTGTGGTCCATCACCAGCGAGCTGATAGAGAGGAGGTGAGTTCAGGAAGCGCCTCTGGGGGAAAAAAAATAAGCTTTATACAAAGGAGGAGCTGGAATTAAAACACAAACTGGGTTGACTTTAACACAGAGGTGAGGAACTGGAGCCCTTTCGGGCAGAGTGGGCTGCTGGAGGTTTGCAGGTGTTTGGGAGGGACCCTAGCTAAGATTCTGTGCAGGTTGGAGAACCCCCAAGTCCCACTTCTGGCTGGCCCCGCCCACCCCGCCCTTCTCTCCCAATAGTCCCCACGTGGCCCATTTTGGATGCAAGTAAGTGCAGGGCCTGCACGGAGGCTTGGGGAGGGTGAAAAACGGACCTCTTGGAAGTTCAGGAAGGCCGGAAATGGGCCTGTTTCTGGCTTCCAGAGCCCAGGGATGCAGTTTTAGCCCTCCCGAAGACTTGAAGAATAGGAATAGGAACAGGAGAGAATCCTTTATTGACCAAGTGTGATTGGACACACAAGGAATTTGTCTCCAGTGCATAAGCTCTCAGTGTACATACAAGCAACAAGTGGCAAATCACGATCGTAATCATAAAATACAATCATCATAAATCATAAGATACAATACTCAAATGATAGTCATAAGATACTAAACAAAAACAACCAACATAAATCATATATATTTATAATTTCTTTTTTTTTCTTAAAATATAGTGTGTAGCTTTAGAATGTACTAAGCAGAATCCTAATGAAAGTTATGTATTATATTAAGTGTTATAAATTTAGGTGAAAGGTATAAAGGCGTCCAATCAGTAATTACAGGAGAAACTTTGTTTTAATGAGAAAAAATAATAGACAGCTGAAACAGGACAGACAAAGGATATAAGTATAATGATTTAAATTGAGATGAAATAAATAAAATAGAATTAAGAGAGTTAAAAGAGAGGAGGGGAGAAGCAATATAGTAAATGTGAAATGGTAATACGATATGGAATGGTATATAAAAATGAGCATGAATTTGAATTTGTGTCTGTACGAAGAGATGTAACCCGGGATCAAGCGGCTTTCAAAAAAGATGTTTTATGTTTTCATGTTTTGTGTTTTGTTTGTTTATGTTTGTTTTTTAAAAATCAATAAAATTTTTGGGAAAAAACAACAACCACCAACATAAATCATAAGATACAAACACCAAAGTGATAGTCATAAGATGCTAAAGGAATAGATAATAGGAAACATGGGGACAATAATAGTATTGTAGCCCTACTATGTGGTTTGATATCCTTGGGCATAAGATAGTGCTGTGGGAATTAGTTGTTTAGCAGAGTGATGGCATTGGGGGTTGGGGGCAAAACTATCTCTGTCTAACTATCTCTTGTTTTGGCATGCAATGCTGTATAGCAGCATCCAGAGGGAAGAAGTTGAAATAATTTATGTCCAGGATATGAGGAGTCTGTAGATATTTTCTCAGCCCTCTTTCTGGCCCATGCAGTATAAAGGGCCTCAGTGGAATTGTCCTTTCTGCAGTCCTAACTATCCATTGGAAGGGACGGCGTGGCTCAGTGGCCAAGATGCTGAGCTTGTCGATCAGAAAGGTGGGCAGTTCGGCGGTTTGAATCCCTAGCGCCGCGTAACGGGGGGAGCTCCCGTTACTTGTCCCAGCTCCTGCCAACTTAGCAGTTCAAAAGCATGTAAAAAATGCAAGTAGAAAAATAGGGACTCCTTTGGTGGGAAGGGAACAGCGTTCCATGCGCCTTCAAAGGCATTTAGTCATGCCGGCTACATGACCACGGAGATGTCTTCGGACTGCGCTGGCTCTTCGGCTTTGAAATGGAGATGAGCACCAGCCCCTAGAGACAGAAATGACTAGCATGGGTGTGCGAGGGGGACCTTTACCTAACTATCTGTTGATGTCTGTCCTCGTCCTGTTCGGTTGCTGTGCCAAACCAGGCAGGCAAAGAAACTCATCGCCAATATATTCCCGGTTCTGTGTGCAACTACAGGTGTCGGAAGATGGTGGTGGTCATCTCAGATGACTATCTGGACAGTGAGGAGTGTGACTTCCAGACCAAGTTTGCTCTCAGTCTTTCCCCAGGTAAGAATCTGATCCCTGAGGGAACAACGTCCACGGACAGTCAGGCCGTGCGGCCTTGCAGACACTTAAGTGGTCCTTGACTTACGACTGCAGTTCAGCCCCACATTTCCATTTGCTGAGCAGGAGAGTTGTTAAGTGAGTTTTTCCCACTTTACAGCCGTCCTTGCCAGAGTTGCTAAGTGAGTTGCAGCGGTTGTTAAGTTAGTAGAACGGTTGTTCAGTGAACCTGGCTTGCTCCATGGACTTCGCTTGCCAGAAGGTCGCAAAAGGGGAATCACATGACCCCGGGGACACTGCGACCGTCATAAATATGAATCAGTTGCCGAGTGTCTGAATGTTGATCATGTGACCGTGCAATGGTTGTAATTGGGAAAAACAGTCATAAGTCCCTTTTTTCAGCACCATTATAACTTTGAACAGTCACTAAATGAATGGCTGTAAGTCGAGGATTGCTTGTATTGGACTGCTGTGGGATGATCTCAGGTGATCTGCCGGGGGTTCGCAGGGGTTCAGGAGAGCCCCTAGCTAAGCTTCTGTGCAGTTTGGAGAACCCCCCCAAATCCAGCTCCTGGTTGGCCCCGCCCACTCTGCCCCTCCCCTCCCCTCCCAGGAGTCTCTAAGGGGCCCATTTTGGATGCAGGTAAGTGAAGGGCGCATGCGGAGGCTCGGGGAGGGTGAACAATAGCCTCCTGGAAGTTTAGGAAGGCCAGAAACGGGCCCGTTTCCGGCTTCCAGAGAGCCTCCGGAGCCCCGGGAGGCTGTTTTCGCCCTCCAGAGCCCGCGGAGGGCAAAAACACCCCCCCCCACCGTGGTGCAGGAGGCTGACTTGGCCATGCCCACTCAACAACCAGGCAGAGAACCCTTTGCTAACATTTGTGAAGCCCACCCCTGGATGGGCTGTGGTGGCTCCGAACTTCAGTTGGGGAAGAGCGGTGGGCCCCCTGGTGCTTGGGGGCCACAGCTCATGTCCGGTTAGCTCACTCTCCCGTCTCGGCTTCCTTCTGCAGGGGCCCGGCTCAAGCGTCTGATCCCAGTTAGATGCAAAAAAATGAAGAAGGATTTCCCGAGCATCTTAAGGTTCATCACCATCTGTGACTACACAAACCCGGCCACCAAGAAATGGTTCTGGATGCGACTGGCCAAATCTCTGTTGCTCCCGTGATGCTACTGTGGAAGGTTGAAGCTTCGTAAGCCCCGGAAGATTGGGGGTGGGGCGGCGACTGCAGGAAAGGGGTGTGGGGGGGAAGTAGCTTTTTCTTGACTTTTCACCCTATAGTCCAAAAAAAAAAAAAAAATCAGGGTTTTAACCACACATTCCTGAGAACCGTAAGCTTGGCTCAAGCCCAACATTTATAAATCCCCTGGAATATCCCCCTACCTCATGTTGTTGGAGGTGTGGGGGTCTTACAAAGAAGGAACAGAATCTAACTGCAGACGCAACTGTTCCTGGGATATTAATCCGTATCCCGTATCTTTATTATTATTATTTTCACTACTTTCCTTTGGCAGAATCAAGGGACCATGAAAAACACGACATGAACATTTTTAAACCCCCTGGGATGAGAAGCGCCAAATATTTTTTTCCCCAGAGCATGTTGCTTATGGGTTCTTGTTAAGGAAGGACCACAAGAACCATCATCCTGTGTTACAGAACCGGCATAGGACCTGTTCTAGTTTCTTGTTTCTGAAAAAAGTAATCAAAACACACACACACACACACACATACACACCACCAGTGCCTTAAAGACTTCTCGTCTAGTAGAGCAGGGGTGTCATCCCAGATTCCATGGGGTGAATCTGGCCCACAGGGTGCTTAGATCTGGCCTGCGGGGCCACCTTGAAATAGCCAAGGACCGGCCCCCAGTGCAGTGGTGGGATTCAATTTTTTTTTGGTTCTGTGGGCGTAGCTTAGTGGGCATGCTGTGGCTTGGTGGATGTGGCTTGGTGGGTGTGGCAGGGGAAGGATACTGCAAAATCCCCCTTCCCTCCCCACCCCACTAACCTGCTTTGCAGCTCTGTTCTCCTGTCCAGGGCAACCAAAGAAGACCCAGCCAATCAGCTGGGACTTCGGAGGCGGAGAAGAGATGGGGGTGGGGCCAGTCAGAGGCGGGATTTGCCAGTTCTCTGAACTACTCAAAATTTCCACTACCGATTCTCCAGAACTGGTCAGAACCTGCTGAACGCCACCTCTGCCTCAGTGCCTCTGTCAGTGAAAACGGAGGTCTGTTTTCGCTGGCAGAGAATTGCAGGAGGCCATCACAGCCAAAAACGGAGCTTGGGAACCTGTTTTCATTGGCAAAGCACTCAGGCTGCCACAGGAACCCCCAACACGAGTGACATCTATCTGGCCACGTCCACCCTATCCCCCCAAGGTCAAACACAACCCTGATGTGGCCCTCCATAAAATTGAGTTTGACACCCCTTTACTAGAGTTTCCAGATTTGCCAGCATGTAGTCCAGGTGCCTTGCATATGTGACCTCACATTTCACCTAGTGCTATAAATCAGAAGTCTTTGGGTGGAAGTGGTACTTGCATGAGAAAGTTGAATGTAAAACATTAATTTTAGTATGTTTTGCCACTCTTGCCCTATGTCTGGAGGGGTGTGCGTGTTATTTCCCAAGTGTCTTTATGATGCACTCATTTATACAGGACACTAATCAATAATAATAAGAGTCTTGCCTATGTACAGTTAAACTTTCAATTTTTATCTTTCTCTCCAGGGGTGTGTGCAGGATGGTCAAAATAGTCAAGATGGCCGGTGAGATGATATAGTCGAAGCTCCACCCATTTTTAAGTGTACTTAGCATGGCAGCCATGTTGACTTTTTTTTCCAGCCACAGCTTGCAAAAACCCCTCTATCTTATCTCCGGACCCTCCGTTGCCACACCAAGCTTCAGCCTTAGGATATATGACATTGGGAAATACTATTTTGCGTGTATTTTGGGGGGGCGGCATTTAATAGTTTTACTTCAGGGATTAATGGGTTTTTTTATATGATTATAGTTAGTTCAAATTATTCATTTCTGAGCTGCCATGATCCATATCTCCTGTTAGCTTTCCTAGGCTGGCATTTTTTCAGATATTTTAACCATTTGCCCTCCTCCTCTCCCTTTTAGATTATTGTTTCATAGCACTGCCTTTTATTTCATAGCACTGTCTTTTATTTCTGGAACTGCACTTAATTCTAGAGCAGAGTTGTGGAACCGTAGCCCCTTTATGACTTGAGCACTTCCAGAATTCCTGAGCCAGCATAGTTGGGAATTGAAATCCACAAGTCTTGTTTGTGTCTTATTTTCCTCAGCCCTGTTCTAGAGAACCAATGCCCCTTTTTTCTATATAGTGTCCACAAAATAATGAGAGAAAGAAGATTTTTTTTTTACTATTGGGGGTTGTTCTCCTGCACTTCAACTTGATTTGTACTTGATTACAAATGTGTAAATTAATCCAATTCTCAATTGTTTGGGGTTGTTTTTTTTTTCTTTCTGCCAGAGAGGAGGGGGAAGTGGAGATTTAACCTGATTCGAATGAAGGCAGATGTAATCGAGGTGTCCCCTCCTCCTGAATCGCAGTAAGATTCAAAAACAGAGAAACCGCACTTTGAAATTAGCACTTTCTAAAAGAAACTGGGCAAAAATGTCTATATTGCTGGAAATAAACAACAAAAAAAGACATTAACAAAAGACTATTTATCTTACAGTCATTTAAAGTGCATACACTTTTTTATGTTGATTTTAAACAAAAATGCACAAGGGTGCTACAAACGGGAATTTAAAATGAATATAAGACTGGAGGAATTGAGAAACTGATTGTCTGGGGATGTGTTTCTCCCTTCACAGATAAATTCAAGGAAGGTCATAAACAATCTGTCAATGCAGGGTAATAATTAACCCAGGTTTACTGAGAATCTGGATTTATTTATATTTGGCTTAGCATGTGTTGGGAACAAATTTTTGTATTTTACTGGCTGCTGTTAATTCTAATATTGCTATACAGGTAGTCCTTGACTTACAACCACAATTGGAATCAGAATTTCCATTGCTAACTAACCAAGGCAGCTTTAAGGGAGTTGCACCTGATTTTAGAACCCCTTTTGCCATGTTTGTAAAGCAAATCATTGCACTTATTAAGTGAATCATCTGATCTTTAAGGAAACCTAGTTTCCGCCATTTATTTTGCTTGTTGGTGGAAAGGCTTCCCTCCAGAAATTGTTGATGCTCCAACATTCGAAGTTTTAAAGAAGAGATTGGACAACCGTTTGTCTGAGATAGTATGGGGTTTCCTGCCTGAGAAGGGGGGGTTAGTCTAGAAGACCTCCAAGGTCCCTTCCAACTCTGTTATTCTGTTATTGTTGGAATCTGGTTGGGAAGGCCACAATTGGCAATTACATGATCCCCCTGGACTTTGCAACCATCGTAAATACATACTGGTTGTCCAGCACACGTGATCCATGGGGATCTGGTGACAGTTGTAAATGCAAGGACTGGTCACTAGTCACTCTTTTTCAGTGCCTCTGAGGCTTTGAATGGTCACTAAACAAATGGTTGCCAGCTGAGGACTACCGGTAAGGCACATTTGGTTATGTAAATGTAGAAGATTTCAAAATCTTCCTTTCAAATTCAGGACAGGTTTCCTGAAAATAAGAGAAGCAGTTTGCAAAGGAACAGGGAGTGATTAGAAAAAAAAATGTAATATTGAAATATGCTGGAAATTTGATATCAAAGTTAGCCATTTGCATTTCTCATATGTTGCCTCCAGAAGTTGTATATGTTCCAACACTGGAAGTTTTTAAGAAGAGATTGGATCAACCCTTTGTCTGAAATGGTATGGGGGTCCCTTCCAACTGTTTTTCTGTTAACTTCATAGAAATTCAACCAACTGAATGTACTTCATGATATCTGTTATCCAAAAAAAAACAAAAAACACGACCCACTTGCAGATGGAAAGTTCCTATTTGTTTGACTTTCTTATAGATCTGGACGAAGATCAAAACTACATTTGTCAACTGTTTGTTCTGTGTGTTTTCTGTGTTTTAGTGTTTCAATGTTCTGCGGATTTTTCTTTAAATGCCGTTTTTTTAGGTTGTTGAACAAGATTCTGAGCACGTTTGGGATAGAAAAATCTTTTTAATAATTAAATTTAAGCATTGACTACCATGACATGTTGTTGAGTCTAATTATTGAGCCAAGCTTGCTCTGTTACATACAGGCAGATATAAAAGTTCCCATCTGTGTTTTCTGTGAAAGAAGGAAAGAATGGTTTGTCTCGTGCCCTGCCCTGATAGCTAACAACGCATCATATAAAAGTGACATTTGCTTCCTCAATTTCTTCCGCACATTGATTGGTCATATATTTTACACGAATGACCTGGACTTGGTTTTCTTTTCAGCGAAGCTTAAACTTTTGTTAATTTTACGGAGCTCCTGTTGTCTTGCAATGATATGGAACCGTTCGTTTTTCTTTTGTTTCTTCCAACTTACCCTGTTCCTTTTCTCCATCCGATTTCTCCTGTCTTGGGTTTTCTCTCCACATTGCAGCTAGTGCTTGATTTACGTGACCATTTAGTGACCGTTCAAAGTTGCAACGGCACTGAAAAACTGACTAATGGTCATTTTTCACGCTTACCGCCCATTGCTGCGTTCCCATAGTCACATGACCAAAATTTAGACGCTTGGAAACTGGCATGTACTTGGGATTGTTGCAGTTTCCTGGGGTCATGTTTTTTGTGCCCTTCTGCGCCCTTCTGACAAGCAAAGTCAGGGGGAAGCCAGATTCACTTAACAACGGTGTTACTAATTTAATAACTGCGGTGATTCATTTAGCTGTGGCAAGAAATAAGCCCAAACTCACTTAGTTGTGTTGTTTAGCAGTGGAAATTTTAGGTTCAGTTGTGGTCATAAGTTTAGAACTACCCCTCTTTCCCACCTCTCATCAGTATAAAGTGTCCCTCAATCCCTAATCTTCTACTGTCCCCTTTTTTTTCCCTATGTGGAGAAACATATTTTTAATAATAGTGGTTGCATCCTTTGTAGTAGCAGAATATCTTTTTTTGTATATGGGATCCTAGTTGAATGGCACCAGGGGACATTCCCCAGGACCTTAATGAAAAAAGCAAAAATCACCCAGAGGGAATAAAAAACACGCAATGTCTTTTGCAAACTCCTTGACCCCATTTTGACACTTGGCCAGATCTTCAGAGGTATTAGATCAAAGAGAGACGTTTTGAAGCCCTTTAGAAATGGCAGCTTGGCTGGGAGTGAGGGATGCTGGGAAGGGTAGTTCAGCAATATCTGGAGATTGGCGGCTTTGGGGCTTCAGCTTCCTAGCAGAAAGAAGATGAATGTCTAATCCGTGCTCAGTGCAGGGTCCGCTAGCACAGTGTTTTTTGAAGTTGGAAACTTTTTAAAGATGTGTGGACTTCAACTCCCAGAATTCTCTAGTTGGTATCTGTGTACTGGATTCTGCAAGTTCAATTCCACGCATCTTGAAGTTGCCAACTTTGAAAAAAAACACATGGCACTAGTGTGAATTTATTATCAGCCATCCAGCAGCACATGACTTTGGGGGCTAACCGTGCATTAAACCGCGAAGAAAAAGAGAAAAAAAAAAGACAATTTAAGACAGCACAACGTGTTTTGAGCAATGAAAGAACGGCTCACTCGAAAGACAATGTACCAAGCAGCCTGGCTTAAAAAGGAGCTGAGGACCATTCAGCCAACCCACTCTCAACAAAAAAGGAAGATTAAGACACCACCTATCTTCAGTCTACATCAGGGGTCTCCAAACTTGGCCACTTTAAGACTTGTGGACTTCAACTCCCAGAATTCCTCAGCGAGCAAAACTCTCAAAGCAAAGCTGGCTGAGGAATTCTGGGAGTTGAAGTCCACAAATCTTAAAGTGGCCAAGGTTGGAGATCCCTGGTCTACAACACAGTCCCCTTTCAATAGTCCCAAGAAAGCTACACACCCATTTGCATTCTGATTCGGGTGACCCTGAAGGCACAGGTAAACCCCCAAGTGGCCTCAGTGACTCTCAGAGTATTAACAAACAGATGACTGCAAAGAAATACAATCCTTCCATTTCCCCCCCACCCCCAACCTTCCTGTTAGAACCTAACCTTCCATCCACTCAGTCAGAACTGATGAAGCTTCTTGGATGAGAAGCAAAATGTTTTCTTCCTCAAGGAAAAAACAGTCCAGCTGCTTTTTGAAAAAGCACCTCTGAGACAACCATGATTTGGATGACTGAGAATCTTCATAGAAACTCCCAGGGCGAAGAACTCAAGTAGCAATCAGTTCCACTGGCCAACAATCTGAATGGTCAAGACATTTCTCCTGTCTCCTTGTAATTTTAGTCCATTGGTTCTGGTCTCATTCTCTGGGTTAGCAGAAAATAAGTCCACTTCTTCAAATATTTGAAGACTATTCTTATATTTCTGCTACTTGCCATCTTTCCTGAAGACAAACCATGTCCACCTCTTTTAACCATTCCTTACCAGGCTTAAATCTCCAGAATTTATCAAAAATGTTAAACATGTTAGTTTACAATAGCCAAAATTCAGGAGTCTTCTTCCTAATAAAGTTTGTTGAAAAGCAGAAGCTTTTTAAAAACTAAAATGTGCTAGTCAGAAACGGCCTATAACAGTCCTTCCAAATTTGCTACCGTCGCCCCTTGCCAAATTTATTTGGCAAATCTTAATTCTGTTTGAGTGGATTTTGCCAACACCTGCACTTGTGGTTTTCTCAGTTGGTAGCAACCAAGCTAAGGGTTGTCATTTCTCCTTCGTATCTCTTTGTCCAGATCTGTTGCTGACGTGGTTTCCTTCACAGAGAACACAGGGGAAAAAAAGAGAGAGAGAGAGAGAGAGACGCCCTCAAAATCCTTAGGATGCAAAGTTGCAGAAAAATATTGCTAAAAACAGGTACACATACACAGATTGAAACCCATGGGTAGGGGTAGAGGGGCTGCTTTTATAGCGATGAAAAAAGGCTCAGAAGATGGAACGGAAGCATGGTATCCACAAGAAACCTTGGAAGGGCAACATTAGCTCAAAAGGCATTGCATTGCAAGTGGTCCTTGACTTAACAGCTGTAACTGAGCTTTAGAATTAATCGTAAGTCATTGTGGTTGTAAGTCGAGGCATCCCAGGACCTGACCTGATTGCATATTTTTTGCAGCCTTTAAGTGAATGCAGCACTTCTTAAGTGAGTCCATTTTCTCCAAGGATTGATTCTTGCTGGAAACAAGAAATAAGTGCCAGAAACTGGTCATTATTATTGTTTTTTGCAAATTATGTGACTGCCAGAAACGGCAAACAGCTGCAAAATAAAAGGCAGTTGCCAAGTGCCTAAAATGCAATCACATGACCTGGATTGGGTGTAACTTTAATTATTCCAAAAATAGATCGTTAAGTAACCCTGAGGAGAACTGTTGTAACTTCAAACTGTCAAACATACACACATTAATACTAGCATAAATTTTTTGAAAAGGCAAAGAGAAAGCAAAAAGTGCAAGAAAGGAAAAATGTTGAAGAAAAGTAGAAAATACAAGGTGACTTTGTAAATACAATTTTATTTTAACTCTCTGAAGTCACATCATAACTCTCTTCTTTCTGTAATCTATCCCAAAAGCTATAAATCACAAATTAATTTTTACCTTTATGCAAAAATTCCAAATGGCTTTCCGCTCACCAATAAATGTGGCCAATACCTTTTCTCTAATCAAAGAAGTCAATGTATTCTCCTCACTAACATTAAATGGATGCAAAAAACAGCTGAGTTTCGTTTTGGAAAATATGTGGATTGAAGCCATATCAAGAGGACGATCCTGAGAAATGTGGAAAAAAATGTGTATTTTTGCAATAGTTCGGGTTTGAAATTGAGAAGGTATTTTCAGGAAGACCCTTTTGCAATGTTACTGCGTTAATCACCTAATAAGGTAATCCTCAACTTCTGCCCCAAATTTCTGTTGTTAAGTGAGACATTTGTTAAGCGAGTTTTGTCCCATTTTACAACTTTTCTCATATTTGCTAAGTGAATCACTGGAGTTGTTAAATTACTAACACCGTTGTTAAATGAATCTGGCCTCCCCCATTAACTTTGCTTGTCAGAAGTTCGCAAAAGTTGATCACATGACCTTGGGACACTGTGACCGTCATAGATATGAACCAGTTGCCAAGCACCTGAATTTTGACCATATGATCAATGCTACAATGGTTGTGTGAAAAATTATCATAAATCACTTTTTTCAGTGCTATAACTTCAAATGGTCACCACAGGTAGTCCTCAGCTTACAGCAGTTCACTTGGTCACTGAAAAAAGTGAGTTATGACCATTTTTTACTCTTAGGATCATGGTCATATGATTTACATTTGGACACTTGACAACTGATTCACATTTATGACGGTTGCAGTGTCCCTGGGGTCACGTGATCCCCTTTTGCAACCTTCTGACAAGCAAAGCCGATGGGGAAGCCGGATTCGCTTAACAATTGTGTTGCTAATTTAACAACTGCAGTGATTCACTTAACAAATGTGACAAGAAAAGTTGTAAAATGGGCAAAACTCACTGAACAAATTTCTCACTTAGCGATAGAAATTCTAGGTTCAATTGTGGTCGTAAATTGAGAATTACCTGTAAATGAATGGTTTTAAGAAATATCTGTATGCTGGGCAGGTTTGGGATTTTAAAAAAAAGCTTTCCTGGATTGGCTTTCCACCATGCACAGGATGGCTTAGCAAGTCCATGCCAGAAGAAAAACAAGACAGAAAACAATGTTTGCTTCTGACCAACAGTAGCTCGCCACACCTGGCTTGTCAGGTAGCTCAGCTGGTCTTTCCAGCTACACTGGCCTGACCAGCAGAGCCCCTGAAAGAGAAAAGAAATTTGCTCTTGGGGCTCTTGAGTTGAGAGAAAGTATTTGCCTCTTCTGAATAACAGGTGGCCTGTTCACTCTCAAACTGGATTCAACTTTTTTACATTTGCACACACCATTTTTTAGGGGTTATCATGGTTTTTTTCTATCACCTTTCTGCCATTCAACTCCAAGGGCAAATGTACAGTTCTATCATAGAATGTAAAGTGGAAAGGGACTTTTGAGGTCATCGAGCCCAACCCCCTGCCCTGTACATGAATCCATTATCGCAACGTCCATGAGAAATGGCTGCCCAGCCTCTGTTCAATCATGAGGCTTTTTTTGTCATTGAATTTCCTGTTGTCCCAGATGTTTCCATGTCTTGTAGACTTCCATTCCCAGAATTCCGGAGCCAGCATGGCTGGCTCGGGAGTTCTGGGAGTTGAAGTCCACAAGTCACAAAAGGGGCATCATTCCTAACTCTTGTTTTAATGCATCATGTCTTGTCACCTTGGAATAAACCAGCTCTGTCTCTCGGAAGAATGCATCTGTGCTTTCAACTTTTTTTTTTGAACAACTATCCAGTGTAAGAGAATGACACTTTGTGCACGCTAGGGGCAATTGGATCAAAAATGATGAAGTGCAGAATGTAAATTCCAGAGATCAATTAGGACAGACAGGCATACTTCAAATTTTTTTCCTAGATTCCCTCCCACTCTGAGCAGGAAAGGAACAGCCTTAAAAGAAGCCAAATTGCAGCACAACATAGACTGGCAGCTATTCATTTAATGATCTAAGTTACAATGGCACTAAAATAAAAAGTGACTTTTCACCATTTTTTCACACTATTGCAGCAACCTCATGGTCATGCGATCAAATTTTCAGATGCTTGGCAACAGGTATATATTTAGGAAGGTTGCAGTGTCCTGTGTTCATGTGATCTCTTTTGAGATCTTCCTTTAAACAAAATCAATAGGGAAGTCAGGTTCACTTAACAACTGTCTGACCCACTTAACAACTGCAGTGATCCACTTAACAAATGAGGCAAGAATGAAGCAAAATTTACTGAATTTACTTAACTGATGGTTTAATAATGGCAATTTTGGGCTCTATTGTGGTCATAAGTAGGTAAAGACTTTCTAGGTAATACTGTAATTTACAGCTAGTCTTCAACTTAGGTCCACAAATGAGCCCAAAATTTATCTTGTGAAGTGAAATACTTTAAAGTGAATGTCCCACTTTATGACTTTTCTTGCCACATTTGTTAAGCGAACCACGGCAGTTGTTAAATTAGTAACATAGTTGTAAAGTGAATCTGGATTCTCCATTGACTTTGCTTGTCAGAAAGTGGTGAAATGATTCTTGAAGACGGCAACCGTCTTAAATACTCGTCAAGCATTTGGATGTAAATCACGTGACCATTGGGATTTCGCAATGGTCATAAGTGTGAAAAATGGTCATGTCACTATTTTCGAACGGTCGCTAAAGGAAACGTTGTTCAATCGAGGATGGCCCGCACTTCCATTTCTCAACGTTAATCCCACCCCATGCAGCGAAGGCGGGGTTAGAGCGTTATTGGCAGCGCCCTCAGTCAATAACCGAGTCAGACTCTTTTTTTTTTTTTTTTTTGTTCGCCAATCCCCGCCCAACCTCTGTACCCCCCCAAGGGGCGGGGCTTCGAGCCGCTCGGCGCAGGCGCCATCTTGTGAGTGGCGACGTTCTGGCCACTCTCTCTCTTTCTATCGGGGGGGGGTGAGTTCAGGAGGTGGGGCGTGTTTCCCACGTGAAAGGGGGAAAAAAAAAAGCACCGAGGAGAGGAGGCTGAGCTTTGGAGCGGGGGGAGGGGCGGCGCCGAGGTGGCGACACGCTCAAGATGGCGCCCGCGGAAGCCCCTCCCCTCCCCGGGGCGGCGTGCCGTGCGCGTGACGTCACCGCTCCTGGGCAAGGGCAGGTGGGAAGGCAGACCGGGCGAAGTTTGGCCCCTGCGAGGCGGTGGTGTGGCTGTGCCCGGCTGTGCCTGGCCCAGCTTCTTCTCTCGCCGTCCCAGCTCCGGAGCCCGAGGCTGCCATGGCTGCGGAGGACTCCGGCTCGCTGCCCTGGTCCATCGACAGGGATGACTACGAGCTGGAGGAGGTGATCGGTGAGTCGGGGCTAGGCCCGCTGGATGGGCAGAAGGGGGCGTGCGTGCCCGGTGCCCGCCGGTGCCAGGGAAGGCGATCCCCCGGCGGCGGCAAGGACGGCTTTGCGCAGCGGGGCTGGGATCGCCTGGGGTCCTAGGAGCGGCGGGTGGGGTGGGGGTGGGCGTCCTTCTGCCTATCCCTCTGCAGGCACCGGGTGCAAAAGAGGCGCAACCCCATGCAGCTCCCCCCCCCCGCTCCACGCCTGCTGCCCTCCCGGTAGAGGGGAGCGGGGATAGAGAAGAAAGGGAAGACCCTTCCCATTCTCCCAGGTCCGACGTTGCACGTCCGTGGTGGGAGTGGGCTACGGCTCTTGGCAGACTTGGGAGTCAAGGAAGGGGCCGGGGGTGGGGGCTGCAGTTGCCACCCGACCCTCGGTGGAGCACAAGGTGACCTCCCTGGTCTCCTGTGCTTTGCGGGGGGGGGGTTGCTTTTGGGACGGCAAGGAGGTACGGATTCCTCCTGGAGACGGGATGTTCGGTGTCCTGGTCTTTGGAATGGGATTGGGACTTTTAATCAATTCAAATAGGGACCTTGGAGGTCTTCTAGTCCAGCCCCCTCCTCAAGCAAGAGTCCCTATGCCATTTCAGACAAGCAGCTTGTCCAGTCTCTTCTTAAAAAAAACCCCAGTGTAGTGGAGAACCCCACAACTTCTTGAGGGGAAAAGCCCTTCCGTTGGTTACTCGTTCTCAAGGTTAGGAAGTTTCTCCTGTTCCCGGTTGCTTTTGTCCTTGCAGAGGGGGGGGGGGGGATGGGGATGTTAGCCTTGAGGGCAGGAGGGGCTGAAGTCGGTCTGGTGGGCTCCCGTGGGCAGTGGATGGGCTCCGTGGAGATTCTCTGTCATCCAGGCCATGGTTTTCCCAAAGGTGCTTTTCCCGAAGATAGAACTGAACTGAAGAAGCCTCTTGGATGAGAAGTGAAGCCTCTTCAAGGAAAAAGAAAGGAAGTCCACTTGCCTCTTGAAAAAAAAAGAGCACTTTTGGGACAGACATTGGACTAAATGGACCATCGGCCCAATCCAGCAGGGTACTGCTTATGTTGTTAATTCTTCCTTTTCCCCCTGTCTGAAGGCCATCTGCTGGGAGACGGCGGAGCTTCCTTTGGTTGGCCACCAGGGGTACAGGCTGCGAGCTTAGATGGGTCCCCGGTCCCATCCTTCCGGGCACAGCTTCTGTTCTGAAGTTTTAGGAGGGAGCAGGAGAAACCCTCGTCTTTGAAGTGAAGAAATGATCCACCGTCCTTGTAAATGCTGCTTTTAATCAGCCTCTTGCCCTTCCCTTTTAAGTGCTATGCAAGAATTAAAAAACTGCCTCCGAGAGGTTTGGCAAAGGATACGTTGCTTGTGTTTTGAGATATGTGTGTCTGGTCTTAAACTAAAAGGCACACCAACTCCAGCTCGTTCTTTTTATTTTAAGTGCACATAGCCTTTAATTCCATTCCTGAGGCAAGCACTGATAGTTACGATGATGAGTGTGTTGTGTTTCCTTGGGTGCTGGGGTTCCTATAAATTATGACCATTGATGTTAGCTTGAGTATTCATTAGGACTAAAGGAAGTGCCTTGCATTTCTAGAATAACTCAGCTTGAAGTTTCTCTCTCTCTCACCCCCTTCCCCAGTTAATACTTGGGGGATGAATTTTTTTTTTTGAATACTTGTGGTTTGAACACTTTGAGGCTCTAATTTTGCTTGCAGATTCATTGTCCTCAAACTTTTTCCAGCTACAATTTTAGAAATACTATGTATAAGAAAGAATTTGTACTTTTTAATGTTTTGGCTAGCGTGGACACTGGGCATTTTGGTTGTGGCTATATTTCAGTTCCCAGGAATGTCTTGAAGATCATGAAGAAATGACATGGAAGATATGGCAGCCTTAGAGAGGTTTGTTTCCAACTCTTCAGGGACTGTAGGAAAGTGGGTGCTTGTTCATCCTTCTTAAGAGGAAACTGAGGCTCCTAAAATTACTTCAGATATTTGGGTTGTTCATCATGCTAATCTGTTTTATAGCCCATTTTTCTTGGCTTAGTATGTTCAAACTCATCTTGTTTTGGTTCATTCAAGAAGGAAGTTGAATAAGCCCATCTGGATGGATCCTTTGCAACTGATGTTGCTATTTGAACATTAGTTTGTTAATAGATTATGATAAAATTCACGTTTTAATTTTAAATTAGTGCTTTTCAATTTTGGCAACATGAAGATGTATGGACGTCAACTCCCAGAATTTCCCAGCCAGGAGGATTCTGGGAGTTAAAATCCACACATTTTCAACTTGCCAAGTGTGAGAAATATTACATATCTTACCTGAAACCTTAATTTATAATAAAGTATGATTGTACATCATACTGAGCCGAAATCAAACCAACTTGTCAGGGCATTGTCTAAATTCTGGCCTTTCCCATTGTGGTTGCTATGTTCTGCTCCTGCAATCAAATCTAAGAATCTAAGATAGGAATTTGCTAGTTTCTTATACCCTTCATTACATGCCTGCTATCCTTAGTTTAGCGTAGCATGTGAACTTGCCCATTGTAGGTTAGTACGATTTGTGAATCAGACCATTATGATTTGATCTACAGATCAACACTATGGGAATTAAATAATTTGTTACTATTCACAATTTCTCAGTGTTTATGAAAACTCTTATCTGTACCTTTACTGAGGCTTGGTCTTGCCACCAAAGCAAATGGATCCGTTATGGGTCGAACTTTGCTACTTTCAGCAAGGGAGCCATTGCCCTTTCTGAACCACATCTAATCTGTTTCTTAAGTTGAATTTTGTCTAGGATGAATGCAAAGCCTGTGTTCTTTGTTCCCCACCTTCGGAGAACGCAAACACTGTGACTTTTTGATGGATCTGAGAGGGAAAAAGTATAAGAAAAATTCAACACAGGAACGCTGTTTATAAGCTTTGCATTCTTGTGCTTCTATGCTTTATCTAGCTGGGCAATCTACTGATATAACTTGGTTTAACAAGTATAAACCCACCATGATGGTTTATCCAGCAAGCCTTGGATTAACCTGATTTGAGAACACAAGCATATCTTGGTACTATCGGGCTAAGCCTGGATTAGATTTCTACATCACTGCATATCAAGGAACCTATGTGTCTGTCATTCGGTGACACCTGCATAGGTATTCCTTTAATACTTCCTCAAAGATGTAGGTAGTTATCAACTTACAACAGCCGGTCGTTTAGTGATGGTTCAAAGTTAGAGTGCCACTAAAAAATGTGACTTATGGCTGTTTTTCACAGTTACCAGCATTTGCAGCATTTGATTATGAGGCTTGGCAAATGTCTCACTTTTATGACAGTTGCAGTGTGATCCCCTTTTGTGACTTTCTGACAAGCAAAGTCAATGGGGAAGCCAGATTCACTTAACCCTGTCACTAACTTATCAACTGCAGTGATTCACGTAATAACTGTGGCAAGAAAGGTCATGAAATGGGGCAAACGACACTTAACAAATGTCTCACTTAACAACAGAAATTTTGGGCTCAGTAGGATGTGAACTTCTGCACAAGGCGCAGTTGCGATTTGGAAGGGGTGTGTGTCGGCCTTCCTGCAAACTGTCTGCAACCTACACTTTTCCATCCACCCCTTCGCAGTTTAGGTATGTGGTGATGATACCCATGCGTCGTTGTAGGCAAATCTAAATCAAGATTTTGGGTAGATCTGTCTTTTAAGAGATCCACTGGGACCATCGAGACTTGACAAAATCCCATACATTTTGCGGATAAACTTACTCAGCATGATTATGCCTGACTAGGAAAAAAAACTGGGTATCAGTTCTCATTCTCCTGACTGACTGACAGTATAAGTGCTGCCTGAAAAGCTTCCGTTTCTTCTGTTGGAGGTGATCTTCCTCATGAATTTGGACAATACAGGTAGTCCTTAACTTACAACAGTTCATTTAGTGACAGAAGTAATAACAGCACTGAAAAAAGTGACTTAGGACCGTTTTTCCACACTTACGACCGTTGTAGCATCCCCACGGTCACGAGATTAAAATTCAGGCTCTTGGCAACTGATTTGTATTTATGATGCTTGCAGAGTCTCGGGGTGATAGCGACCTTCTGACAAGCGAAGTCAATGGGGAAGCCAGATTCAAGTAATCGCTGCGTTACTACATTTAACATCTGCAGCGATTCTTTTTGTGGCAAGGAAGGTTGTAAAATGGAGCAAAATTCATTTCGCAACTGTCTCACTTATCAGCATAAATTTTAGGCTCCATTGTGGCCACAGACTCTGTGTACCAGGGAAGAGTAGCTACAACCAGTCTAGGGGGCTGGTGGACACTGGAAAGACGAAATCCATGAAATTAAGTTACCACAATTGAAGTCTACTGCATGATGTGACACATTTTTTTTTCATTGAGGAACGCACATAGGTCAACTTTCAAAGGTTGCCTCATTTTCCTCTCTTGGCTTCTTCCACACTCCGCTTTTATAGGTCTTGACCCTTCTGTAGAAAGAGAATGGTGGTGTTGGGGGAAATCAGTGCTGGGGGAAGAGAATGATTTAATCCTGGCATTTAGAGTCTTTGAGTTTCTCCAGATCGTTATTTCATTACTGTGGCAACTTGAAAATGTGCGGACTTTAGCTCCCAGAAATCCCCAGCCATCCTCGACTCCCAAAGAATTCTGGGTATTGAAGTCCATGCGTTTTCTTAAAGAGGAGCAGCCTTGCTCCAGGTATACTAGCCATTTCCCAGAATTCTCAGCAATAGCCAGTCTGGCAAGGAATCCTGGGAATTCAAGCTCATATGCCTGGACGACAGCATGGTTGAAGAAGATTAAAAAGAAAAATTGACTACATGTAGTCCTTGACTTACAACGTTCATTTGGTGATTATAGCTACAGCAGCACTGAAAAAAATGACTTACAACCATTTTTCACACTTGAGACCATTGCAGCATCCCCAGGATCACATGATCAAATTCGGATATTTGGTAATCGATATTTATGTCCCTTGCAGTGCCTCGAGGGTCACATGATTCCCTTTGGTGACCTCCTGATAAGCAGAATCAATGGGGGAAGTGAGATTCACTTAACAACTGTAGCAACAGAAATATTCAGCACTGCCTGTAATGGTTGAACCCAAGTTTAAGTCACGTCCTCCCACTTCTTCAAACAATAGTGAACCCCTTGGTCCTGCAACATGTCTACTTTGGTTCCAGGAGACAAACTTCCTTTAAGATGCGTTCATCTGTGTCTTAGTTATCCTTTCTCCTCTTCCACAGATCAACTCAAACCTCCTCCTGCACAATATGAGCAGTCTGGTTCTAATTTTTCTCCTTTCGGTTCTTTGAAAATTAGAGCTAGGTCTGGTCTTATGGTCCTTCCAAGAACTAGTAATGGAGTGATGGTTGTTGGCAGTCTCACGGAAAACAAAAATCTGACTGTCTTTCCTTGCTTTCATATGTTTCATATTTCTTTTCAAAATGTGGCAGCGAATGAAATGCAAAGATTGTTCTTTCCCCATCGACCCTACCACCTCTGTTTCAGCAGTTTAGCCCATCTGCTTATTGAAATTTTTCTTTTCTTTCCTCTTTATCCTTCCCCATCAATTCCCAAATGCTTTTGAACAGCCAGGATGTGGCTAAAATCCTCGAGAAGAGCACATGCAGTTCGTAGGAAGACAGGCTAAAGGTCAAGAACATTGCTTATATTGCCTATATTTATGCCCTTCCATCCTATTTTAACAAACCATAGTTTTGTCTGTTTCTTTGCAATCCCATCTCTCTCCTACCCCTTCAAGAAAGAGGTGCAATTGAAAACAGGTTCATTATTTTGCTCTTCACTCCGCTTTCAATCTCGCAACAGGATACAGAAGTAGGCAGTGAAAGTTGTGTATTAATAGTCTATCCTTTGGCAATAAAACAAAGCGTTGTGTTTGTACCAGGAAATAGAGGAGGCTATAAAAAAAAAAAAAGAAACTGCAGTTGCATCTATAAAAGCACAATCCCGGAAAACTCCCTTACTTTGAATTGGCTGAAATCTCTCAAGAACTGCTCAATCCCATCCAAGAATTAGCTGAAAGTCTGGTTGAAACCTTATGTGTCATTGGTGAGAGACACCCTGGAAAACTGGGAAGGTGGCAGATCGTGCAGATTTTCCGAAAGGGGAGGAGAAAGCTCTAAAGCAGTGCTTTCATATGTGTACCACTGGTGGAAGTTTGGCACCTGGCAGGTGGTACACGTACAACGGGTTGAAAAGTACTGTAAGAAAGGTTAAAAAAAAAAAGAAAAGGCGGAGGAATCGGACTGAAGCTGTGGCTGTGTGGCACAGGTTTGAGCTGGAGTTGCGAAACAGCCCAAACTGTATGGAAGAGAAAAGGAGGAGGAAGGCAGGGGGAGAGAGGGGAGGATATAAAACGAGGAGGTTGGGGGGGAAAAGGGAGAGAAAAAAAAAGACAGGGAAAGAGAAGGATGGAGAAAGAGAGACAGAGAAGGGGAGAGAGTCCTTTGAGGCACGCATTGTCAATGAAACAAGTACAAGTTTCCTATTAAAAGACCAGAAGATCATTGGTTGCCCTCTCCCCTCTTTGGAAGAGCTTTATAGCTCCTGCTGCCTTAAGAAAGTTCAAAACATTCTCAAAAGATCTATCCCATCCTGGGAACCCTTTTTTTTTTTAACTATAACCATCTGGCAGGCGGTACAGAATAATAAAAACAAGGACAAATAGGCTGAAAAACAGCTTCTATCCCAGGGCAAGTAACTCTGTTGAATTCTACCGTATAGTGCAATATTAATGCAATATCAGGGGTTTTCGGTTCAATGTGTGGAGGGTGAAGGGTGTGTGTTTGTCTTTATTTTCATGGTCATGATGTGCCCTGAAGGTGGTGTTTGATTTCGTTGTACGAGGTGCAACGACAATAAAGTGAAACAAAACTAAACTAAACTAAAAGAACGGTAAGTGGGTATACAGATGGTCCTGAACCTACGGTCACAATTGAGACCAGAATTTATGTTTTCTTAGTGAAAAGTTCATTAAATGAGTTTTGTCCCATTTTATGAGTTTTCTTGCCACATTCGTTAAGTGAATATCTACCGTTGTTAAATTAGTAATCTGGTTGTTAAGTGAATCTGGTTTTCCCCATTGACTTTGCTTGTCAGAAGGTCGCAAAAGGGGATCACACTGCAACTGTCATAAAAGTGAGACATTTGCCAAGCCTCATAATCAAATGCTGCAAAGGTCGTAACTGTGAAAAACAGCCATAAGTCATATTTTTCAGTGGCGCTGTAACTTTGAACCGTTATAAAACAGCCGGCTGTCAGAAGGTCGCAAAAGCAGGTCACATGATCCGTGGCGCCATCATAAATATGAACCAGTTGTCAGGCATCCGAATGTAAATCACATGACCCCGGGAATGCTGCAACAGTTATAAGGCCGAAAAATGGTAATAAGTTACTTTTTTCAGTGCCATTGTAACTTCGAACAGTCTCTAAACAAACTTTTGTAAGTCAAGGACTACCTGTACTTTTATCCCTTTTTTGTTTTGGTCTTCAAGTTTTTGACACCTTGTTAGGCAACTGTTGGTACTTGAATATTGACATGTCTTAAAATACAGCTGGTTGTAAATGTGGGCGACGTGACCGGGGGGAAACCCTCAGATCTTCAGAACTGGGTTATAAGTAATCCTTGGGGAGGTCTGCAGTAATTTTAAACGGCACATTAAGCGAGTGGTCATAAGTCGAGGACTATATCGGGTGCTGCTTTTGATTCACCTGGGCTCTATTTCTGGATTCCAGATAATTGGAACAGGTTCAGAGAAGGGCAAGAAGGAGAGCAAGAAGCTCAGCCCTCCGAAGAGAGATTCAAGAGGACGGGTGGGTCTGGCCTTGGGAAGATGGCAGTGAAAGGGGTGGGTGGGGGGCAGGGCAGGTAGGATTACATTCTTTGAATCAGATGTCATAGAGCAGAGGTGAGCAACTGTGGTCCCTTCATGACTTGTGGACTTCAACTCCCAGAATTCCTGAGACAGCTTTGCTGTCTCAGGAATTCTGGGAGTTGAAGTCCACAAGTCATGAAGGAACCAAGGTTGGAGACCCCTGTTCTAGGACAATCTCCTTCTCAAGCATCATCTTAAACAAATGGCTGTCCAATCTCTTCTTAAAAAGTGTTGGAGCATTCACAACTTCTAGAGGCAAGCTGTTCCATTGGTCAACTGTCCTGCCTTCAGGTGCTTTGGAGAATAGCTTGACTCCCTCTTCTCTTGTGGCAGCTCCTCAAATATTGGAAGACTGCTATCTTGTCAAAGAGTTGCTGAACGTCGAAAAAAAAAGGAAGAAGGAAACCCCCTTGTGAATGTCCTTGCATTATCCACAGCACAATAGAGGTGTGTGTGTGTGTGTGTGTGTGTGTGGAAACTATTACTCAGCACGATATCTGATTAATTCCGTTTCCAAAGATGGCAGTTTTGTCCATGTCATGAGCTGGGATTAGCCCAAAGTGACAAATGATGCCTGAGCTTCTGTGGGCTTGAAATGTGCAAGTCCCTCCACTTCTCCGGGCAGCTGCTGGTTTAAATGGACTGTCGATCTCGTTTACCCTTAATTTTCTTCCATGCCTTCAATCCCATGGAAAAGATAGTAAAGACAGGTAGTTCTGGACATAACGACCACAATTGAGCCCAAAATTTATATTGCTGCGAGAAACATTTGTTAAGTGAGTTTTTCCCTGTTTTACAACCTTCCTTGCTACAGTTGTTAAGTGGATCATTATAGTTGTTAAGTTACTACCCTGATTGTTAAGTGAATCTGGCTTCCCCATTGACTTTGCTTGTGGGAAGGTCACAAAAGGGGATCATATATCTCAGGGACACTGCAACCATCACAAATGTGAACCAGTTGCCAAGCATCCAAATTTTGACCCAAGGCTTGTGTGAAAAATGGTCATAGGTCACTTTTTTCAGTGCTGTTGTAACTTTGAATGGTCACTAAATGAACTTTTGTAAGGGAAAGACTGCCCTGTAGTGTTACCTGTATTGAGTTGGCCCCAATCAAAATGTGTCTATGATGATTCTTAGTCATTGAAGTCATGGTTGCTCCAAAGGTTCTTTTTCCAAAAGGCAGTTGGACTTTCTTAGTTTTTGTCTCAGATTGTAAAGTTTCCTACTGAAGCTTGGGGCTAGACTAGAAGACCTTCAAGGTCCCTTTCAGCTGAGTTCTGATTGATCGATATTTCATGGAGGAAGCATCTCAAGTAGTTTGGAATGTGGTTTTCTTGTGAATTGAATGTTTGCCCTGAAGTGGGAGGCTTCTCTTGTCAGTAAAAATGGGATTGGATGCCAGTCAAGATGCTAAGCTTGTTGGTTCTTCCACATGTTTGAATCCTTTCTCTGGACATTCAGGCTAGCTCACCATAGCCAGAAAGATAACATCAGTAAAGCAGTTTAGGTCATACAAGCCAGCTCCAATAATCACAGCAGCAGTAGCAGTAAATCTGTCAAGAGCTTTCTAATAAATGTCTATCTAAATAATATTGTTTAATCTGTTGGGTTGGTCCTTTGGGTGCCTCCGAATAGGTGATTCATCCTTTCAAATCAATTTGTCTCCCTGTCTCTTAACTGCAAGAACAATTTAGGGATTATGTTAATAGAGTTTCTTTTAGTTTGCAAAAATACCTGTATTTTTGGAAGGAGATGTCTACCTCTTATTTAAGGCAATTGATTCTCTTTGAAAAGTTCGTTATCAACCTTTGAATTGTTGTAGTTTTTGTTGTTGTTTAAGGGCAATAAACTGGCAAGTAATAATATGAATATAGGTAGTCCTCGGTTTACAACCAGAATTGAGCCCAAAATATTTCGTTGCTAAGTGAGATATTTTAGTTAATTTTGCCCCATTGCAGCGGTCATGAGTCAGTTGCCAAACATCTGAATTTTGATCATGTGACCATTGGGATGCTGTAAAGGTCATAAGTGTGAAAAACGTCCATAATGGCATACAGTGCCATTGTGACTTCAAACGGTCACTAAAACGAATGGCTGTAAGTGGAGGACTACCTGTATTTGAATATGTGCTGCAACTTCTTCTTTTCTCTGTTTTTGCTTCTATTCTCCATTTGTTCTTTGTGTTCCTGAACAATTCTGGAACAACACAGCCACTTAAGAAATTATAGTGATGTCTGTATTTACATTTTTCTTCTGCGTCTGCCTGCCTGCTTTCCTTGAGCTTGGAAGAAGCATGGGTGTATTTTGGGGGAAGGGGGGGTGGAGTATGTGAGCCAAAGGGCCCCGTTCATTTGTCTACGACAGTGCAAAGTATTTTTAGCAAAGTATTTACAAGAGAAGCCTGCCTTTTAAAATTCTCTTTCTTTTGCAAATTTAATTGAAGGGCTGGCCAGGACAAAAATATGTTGAAGAGGGGAGGAGGGAAGGGAAGGATGAAGAAAGGGAAAGGAGGGAAAGGAAAGGAAGGATGAAGAAAGGGAAGGATGAGGGAAGAGAAGGGAAGGGAGGATGAGAGAAGGAAGGGGGGGAAGCAAAGAAGGAGAAAAGGGGGAAGAAAGGAGGTAGGAAGGGTAGTGGGAGGAAGGAAGGCAGGGCTGGATATGCTTAATCTAGAAAGAGTATATATTGTAAATAGAAAAATAATTGTAATGGCAAAAGAACTTCAATAATGTCAACATTTCCTTGAGGAGAGAAACAGAATGACTTTGGATAGGCAAAAATGCAGCGGGAGTGGGACCGACATTCGATTTCTTGCCAGCTTCCCCATTGATTTTGCTTGTGGAAAGCTGAATCTTGCGTTGGAAATCATGAGCACGTGACTGTGGGATGCCGCAATGGCTACAACTTTGTAAATAAAACTGCATTGAACATTGGGGGAATTTCAATTCCAGAGAAGTCCGGATTTCTCCCCCCCCCCCAATTTTTTTATTTTTTAGCAACAAACACAAAACATAAAACCATCTTTCCGTTGTACAGTGTGCTGGTTGGTACATATCTCTTGTGGACAATATCAACAGTCTGTCCCTTCTAAATGCATTATTAAAATTCATATTATATAAGTCAACTATACATATTATATTATTAACTCCTTATTAGACTTTAATTGTAAATTACATCATCCTTTTTGAGAAAATCTCAATTTTTACATATCCCGGTTCATAATATCATTCATTTCATTGCAATCAATTATAACATATTACATTGTCTTATCTTTACTATATTATATTTATATTGTATTATATTTTATTTCCCTATTTTCTTATCTGGCCATTCATAAAATAAATCCCAAATTTTATAATACCCTTTGTCTTCTTTCTCTCTAATTGCTAATGTCAGTTTACTCATTTCTGCACATTCCATTATTTTCTTAATCACCTTCTCTTCTATTGGAATTTTATCACTTTTCCAATTTTTGGCAAATACAATTCTAGCTGCTGTCAAAACATTTATAATCAAGTATATCAATTCTTTCCTATAACCTTCAGTTAAGATACCCAATAAAAGTATTTCTGGTTTCAAGTCTATATGCAGTTTTGTCATTTTTTTCCAGCCATGTATGAATTTTAGTCCAGTATCTTTTGGCTTCCATACACGCCCGCCACATATGATAGTATGATCCAGGTATCTGAAGTCTGGATTTTTTATGCATTGTTTAAGTTAGTGGTTTCTAGGGGCCAAAAATTGTTGCAGTATAGTGAGCCATTTGACTTAACATGAAGGTACAGACAGACAAACAGTTAAAGACAATGAGAGTTTTAATGATGGATGGATGGATGGATGGATGGATGGATGGATGGATAGATAGATAGATAGATAGATAGATAGATAGATAGATAGATAGATAGATAGATAGATAGATGGATGGATGCTTTTCCTACTTTGTAACATTCAAATCAATTTCAGAGTACACTCTACCTGACTCTGATTTCTTCCCCAAACCCCAAAAACTTCAACCTTAGACTTTCTACTCTTGACCTCACCCCTTTCCTAAGATGTCTGTAGGGGGCGTGCATAAGCGCACCAATGTGCCTACCGTCCCTGTCCTATTGTTTCTTTTATTTTTCTTATCTGTGTCCCTGTATTCATATCTATGTTTATCCTTATACCTATTATCTTGTAAGCGATTGACAAATAAAAAAAATAAAAATAGAGCCATGCAATTTGACCATCTGGTTGAGAAAAACTGGTGTGATGATGTTTTATCCGAAACAGGAATGAATGCCCTTTGATCTATTGTATTGTGCTGATCTGCTTTGTTGAGGGTGTTCTCTCAACTAAGTTTTTGCCTTTCTTGATACTGCTTTCCCTTTAGCTGTTTCTGTTTTTTTTTAAAGTTTGTTTATTAGCTTTACATTGTTTTGGTTAGGTGCACCAAGGACAATTTTGTAAACAAAGTTGTTCTTGTTTAACATTTTCCCTCTGGGTATAAAAGGCAAAAGGGCATTTGAGAGTCCCTTTATGGGAACAGTTGTTTTGCTTGAAAAATATCCTGGGGAAAGAATCTTTAGTATGTTAATTTAGTATGTAATTGAAAGTTGTGGTCAGTGTTTATAGATGTTGTTAAGCTGGAACATTTTGGTTAAGGACTGTGTTTGAATAACTAATAGGTATAGGCAGTCATTCACTTATGAAAAATTGGGAGTGGAATTGAATAAACCATACCAGTCATTATCTATAACTATTAAAACAAACTCTGTGGTCACAAGTGTGAACCCATTTTTCCAATGTGTGGGTTTTTTTTTTTTTTGCTGGAAATGGCGCAGCAGCTGTCCAAATGAAGTCAGAGACACTGACACAAACTTGTAGTTTTATATAAATAAATATATTTTACATCTATATATGCAGCGAACAAGATAGTCAGGCCAACAGGAGCATCGTGAGGTAAATCACAGAGCCCGCAGAAGAAAAAAGGCGGGAAAAAGGGTAACACCCACCCCGCACCCACGGCAACCAATCACAGCGCAGATTGCCTCACACAGGAGCCAGCCCTCTCCCATCAATCAACTGTAACTATTTGTTCTGGCTCACTGTACAACTCCATTGCTCCAGCTACTAAATTTAAGTAACAAATATCACAATTGCATGACCACAGGAAGCTGCAACCAGTTATAAATGAGAGTTAGCTGCCAAGTGCCTGAATTGTGATCATATGATCACAGGGAATAATGTGATGGTCATAAGCGTGAGGACTGGTCATAAGCACGAGAACCTGACTTCCCCCCCCAGCATTGATATATCTTCGAACAGTCACTAAATAAATGGCTGTAAGTTGAGGACTAGATGTAGTTGTTGCTAGCATTGTCTAACTCAGAGGCCTCCAAACTTGGCAACTTTAAGGCTTGTGGACTTCAACTCCCAGAATTCCTCAGCCAGCCAAGCTGGCTCAGGAATTCTGGGAGTTGAAGTCCGCAAGGCTTAAAGTTGCCAAGTTTGGGGACCCCTGGCCTAATTCCTCCTTCTTTGAGCAAATCTGCCTTCCTAATTTTGTATTTGTGGTTCTTTTTCAGGGAGTGGAGCAACAGCTGTGGTCCAAGCAGCTTATTGTACCCCAAAGAAGGAAAAAGTGGCAATTAAGCGGATCAACCTTGAGAAATGCCAGACCAGCATGGACGAGCTCTTGGTACAAAAATTCCACCCATGTTCTTTCACACTTAATTTAGGGTCTGTAAATCACTATGATTTGGGGAGTGATGGTAATAATTCTTCTTGAGGCAGGGATTGGTTGGAATTTTAGTGGGTCCCTTAGTGTTTTTATTATTATTAAAACGTTAGATGAGATAACAGTGTTACTGCTGTTTGACTCTTTTATTGTTTTATTATTTCCTCATTGTTTGCAAGCTTTCAGTTTGCTAGCTTATATGCTTTTTGTTAGCTTTCTTGAATATTTTTTGTTGCAGGTTGCCCAGAATTAACTTGGTTGAATTAGTTACAGCCAGATAAATATTTTAAGTAAAGGAATTAATGTTCAGTAAATAAAACAGTCTCTTACTTATCCTGTATGAAAAACAAGAAGGTGAAAAGTGTAAGTTGCTTTTTGAACAGCTCGCTAGAGAACAATTAAAAAGGAGAGGTATATATGGCAATGAGAAAAAGACTTCTGATCTGTCTCCTTTATGCTTCCAGTTACAAGCTCTCCCCTTCCTGTGACAATTAGGCATTGAAGCCAATAGGCTTTGTGGTTAAGTCCAGACTTCAGTGTGAATGAAGTTATTCCTGTGTAAGCCACAAGGAGGATTGTGATTCAGTTCAATTCTATTTTGAGACTGCATAAATGGGATTTGTGTTATCATTCAGGAATCCTCATATCTGGCAATCCTGTTTTGCTAATACATTCAGGACAATGTTAGGACACCTGTGCTAGGATATCTGGGTGACTGCCACCACATCTGTTCTTTTTCTGCTCAAATAGTCAAACATCTTACTGGGTTTCAAGATTTGCCAATTTAGGGCTGAAAGACTTATTCAGCAAGCTCACTTGTCGAAAACGTAGATGGTTTAGAGCAGTATTTCTCAACCTTAGAAATTTAGGATGTATGGATTTCAACTCCCAGAATTTGTGGAAGTTAAAGAACACCCATTTTAAAGTTGCTAAGTTGAGAAATGCTGATTTAGTACAGAGATTCAGACAAATGTTTTAGTTGTGACAAACTGGACACCCACAATTAATTTTACTTTCTGGGATAAGATGTAACAAGCTTTGCTCAGTCTTGATCTGGCTTGCACAGCACAGTCTGCAAACCATTGATTACTGACCATAATGACTAGGTTCCTACAACACAGTAAACCAGTTTTTATCACATTTTGCAATTTTAAGATGTGCTGACTTTAAGGCTGGCTAGGGAATTCTGCGAGTTGAAATCTGTGCATCCTAAAGTTTCCAAGTTTGAGAAAAAAAAATGGTCTAGAATAAGGCGGATAGACAAGCTCAAGAAAAAACAAAATCCCTTAGTTTTACAATGTCCAGTGTCAAAAACTCCAGAGGAATCGAAAAAAAAATCCTATTTCTCTTCCCTTGGAAGGAATTGTCCTCAATAATATGTTTTCAGGTCTCTCGAAAGCCTTGAAACTTAATCCTTTGCCAGGCTCAAAATTTCTGTAAGAACCAGCATGACCTTCCCTGACTCAAAATCTTGGTGCTTCTTGAGTCTTCACAACAAGGACGTGTTTATAATTAGCAAGCAGAAATCTCAAGATGAATGTTGTCTTCAGACACACTGGCAGTGTTTTACATTTAAATTTGCAAGGCTTTTATGCGCGCCAGGAGGAACGAATAGAAATATGCTTGTATAACTGGAAGATGTTAATATAAAACCAAGGTTGTTATCTCTGCAGACACATGAGACACTGGGTGACATCAAATAATAGTTGGGTGTGAAGTTAGAAAGCACAGGTAGTCCTCAATTTACAAGAGTACATTTAGTGACCGTTCAAAGTTACAGCAGCTCTGAAAAAGTGCCGTAGGACCATTTTTCACATTTATGACGGTTGCAGTATCCCCATGGTCACATGACCAAAATTCAGATGCTTGTCAACTAGTTCATATTTATGACAGTTGCAAAGTCCTGGGGTCCTGAAATCAGTGTTTGTGACCTCTTGATAAGCACATTCAATGGGGAAGCGACTTAATCATCATGTTTCTAATTTAACTGCAGTGATTCACATAAGAACTATGGGGCAAAACTCATGTAAATATTTCATGTAGCAATATAAATTTGGGGCTTAGTTGTGGTTGTAACTCGAGGACTACCTATATGAGAAAAGGGTGCAAGGCTTGTATTCCTGCTTCTAAGAAGAGTATTTTTAAATTAATAACTTATACAACCTGGTGCAGCAATTTCATTTTAGGTGCAACTTTCTGCATGGCACTGCTTCGGATCTGAAAGGCCTTTTACAAAAATGTTGAAATATTTAAATTGATATATATACTTGACAAGCAGAGTGTGCCAATTCTTAAATTTCTTAATAGTTCATTTGCTCGAGGCTACAACAGGTCTCCTTGTTTAGACGTTGGAAACACCTCATGTACTTTTTGCTGAAATGAAAAAAAAATGAATTAGTGATTTTT
>NW_020769416.1:1659958-1743232 GCF_900518735.1 Pseudonaja textilis | reverse complement strand
AAAACCAATTCATCTTTATACCTTGTTCCTCTAGTTTTTGTATAGATTTAAGTTCACCCTTTTCATTCAATATTTCACCATATCTAACTGTTTGTTCCTTTTTATATATTATAGGATAAGAAAATGCTTCAATAGTTGATAGCCAGACTGGAATTTTCAAATAACATTGTCTTTTAATCTTCTCCCAATTTAACCACAGAGACTCCTGTATATAATGTCTTTTAAAATACCCCTGTGTTTTAGTTCCTTTATACCATAAAAAGCATGCCACCCCAACAACAGGTCATGTCCTTCTAATGTCAACAATCTAGTATTTCTTAATGTAATCCATTCCTTAACCCACATCAGATTTGTAGCTTGGTAATACAACTCCCAATTAGGCAAACCAAATCCTCCTCTAATTCTAGCATCTTGCAAAAGTTTTAACTTTATTCTCGCTTTCTTACCTTGCCATATATATTTCAACACAATTTTATTTAAATCTTCAAAGTAGTCTTTTCCAAGCCTAATTGGAACTGTTTGAAACAAATATAAAATTCTGGGTAATATATTCATCTTGATTGTTGATATTCTCCCTATTAATGACAGTTGTAAATTTTCCCATTTCGCCAAATCTAGCGCTGCTGTTTAAGTTTGATATAATTATTCTCTTTTAGTGTACTGCATCTTGCTGTCAAGTATATCCCAAAATACTTGATCTTATTTGTGACCTGAATTTTCAGTAGGTCTGCCAATTCTTCCTTTTGTCTTGATAGCATATTCTTTGTCAAGATCTTTGTCTTATCTTTATTTATTTTCAAACCAGTCACCTTTCCATATGTCTCTATCTTTTCTATCAATTTTGATGCTGTTTCTAGTGGGTTTTCTAAGATAAAAATCAGATCATCTGCAAATGCTTACAACTTAAATTCTTCCTTTTTAATTTTCAGCCCTTTTATATTCTTTTCATCTCTTAATACTTCTGTTTAGCACTTCCAAAGTTAACACAAACAACAGAGGTGATAATGGGCACCTTTGTCTTGTTCCTTTTCTTATATCGATAGATTCTGTCAGTTCTCCCTCTATTATTACCTTTGCCGTCTGCTTATGATATATAGCTGCTATTGCTTGAATAAATTTTCTAACCAAGCCCATCTGTTCCAGCAGTAATAACACGAATCGCCAATTCACATTATCAAATGCCTTCTGTGCATCTAGAAATATCAAAGCCATTTGTTTTTCGGGATGTGCCTTGTAGTATTCCAAAGTGTCCAAGATTACTCTCATATTGTCTTTGATTTGTCTCTTTGGCAGAAATCCATTTTGGTCAGGATGGATAAAATTATTTAAATATTTTTTAAGTCTTTCTGCCAATATTGAAGAAACGATTTTATAATCTGCGTTCAGTAGGAAGATAGGTCTATGGTTCTTGATTTGTAATGGATCGGTCTCCTCTTTTGGAACAAGTGTGATATAAGCTTCTGACCATGATTTATGTATCCTCTTCTTTAACATAACTTCACTCATAATGTCTAGCCGTGGAAAATTCAATGATTCTTGTAATGTTTTGTAAAATTCTGCCGGAAGTCCATCTGGGCCTGGTACCTTTCCATTATTTTGTTTCTTAAGTGCTTCAGTTAACTCCATCATTGTTATATTGCTTTCTAACATTGTTTCAATCTCTTTAGGTATCTGGGGTAAATTAGCATTCTGTAAATACTGTTTAACTCTTTCCTCATCAATATTCTCTTGTGTATATAGTTTCCCATAATAATCTCGAATAATTTCCTTCTTCTCTTTACTACTATAGCAAACTTGGCCTCGGTCATCTATTAATTGCGATATTTTCCTTGATTCTTTCTCCGTTCTCAATTTATATGCTAACCATCTACCTGGTTTATTTGCATCTTCAAAATAGTTCTGTTTGGCACCTCTAATTTTTTGTGCTAATTCTTCTTTTTCCATTAGACCCATTTTATGTTTGGTTATATCCATTTTTAACTTGATGTCCTTTCTCTGTGGCATTTTCTGTAGCTCTTTTTGGAGTCCTTTATACTCATCTTCTAATGCCTTAGAGGCTAATCTTTTCATGGTATTTCTTTTCCTCGTATAGTCTATTATCAAGCCTCTGGCATGTGCCTTCATTGTATCCCATACATTCTGGATTGGTGTATCTTCTTTTTTGTTTTCTCCAAAGAAAAAGGCCAATTCTTTCTCCATCCACTGTGTGAAGTCTTTTCCCTTTAAAATAGTATTATTTAATGTCCATCTAGATCTTCTTCTTTGAACTTTCCATTTAATTGTCATTGGATTGTGATCTGCCCAAGTACTCGTTTCAATATTTATTTCTTGAATATTAGTTAACAATTCTGTTGACATCCATATCCTATCTATTCTGGACCATGATAAGTGTCTATTTGAGTAGAAGGTGTATTGTTTAGTTTTAGCGTTTCTTTCTCTCCATGTATCTTTTAAGTTGATTTCATCTACCATTTAAAAAAAAAAGATTTAGGGAGAGTCTTTCTATTTTGCTTTATTGTTTTCTGTGCTGTATAGTCCAGTTTATTGTCTACAATTCCATTAAAATCTCCCTTCATAACTATATTAACATAGTCCAGTTCAACTATTTTCATATGTAATATTTTATAGAATTCTTCTTGTTTGTCGTTCGGGGCATACATTGCAATCAGGAGTGTTTTCGTATTATTGTCCATTATTTCCACCATTAATATTCTTCCGTCGTCATCAGTATAAATCAATTTCGCTGAGATGGCCTCTTTAATATATAAAACCATTCCTCTTTTCTTACATTGTGTCAGGGAAGTGAATTTTTTCCCTAATTTTAGCTGTATCAACAATTGCTCATATTGTTTTTTTAATATGTACTTCTTGTAGGCAGATTATATCAAATTTTAATTTCTCTAATTTATGAAAGATTTTCCTTCTTTTAACGGCTGAGTTAAGTCCATTTATATTAATTGCAATCAATTTTTTTCTCTTCCATGATTATAATTTGTAATTAGGTTTGACAGCTCTCGTGGATCTTGGTTCACGTTTTTCTTTGGCTTCCTCCTTTCCACCTACTGCACCTTCTTCTTTTTCAGTCGTCATTTGGGAGTCCTCTTGAAATTCAATTAGTGAAATTTCTTTTGCTGCCTCTTCCTCCCCTCTGAAAAATTCTGTGTAAAATGATTAAGCTTTCTCAATTGAGTCAATTCTATATCTCTGTTCTTGCCATGTAAACATTAAACCTTCTGGAATCAACCATCTATAATTCACCTCTTTTTTAAGTAATAATTTGGTCAAGAATCAGTATTCCCTTCTCATCTCTCTCACTCTTCGGGGTGCTTGTTTCAAGACCACAATCTCCTTATCTTTATATTTCAATGTTTTCTCTCTTGCCCCTTGCAATATTTGCATTTTAATGGCTTTCTTTGTAAATCTGATGTGAACTTCTCTTGGTAAGCTATTTCTCATTGCATATCTTGTGAAGACTCGATAAACCTCATCTATTCCATCCATCATCTTCTCTTCAGTTATTTCCAAAGCTTCAGCCAGTATTTCTATCATTATCTCAGCTAGGTTTTGTCCTTTTTCTTCCTCTACGTTTTGGAATCTAAGATAAAATTCTGATCTGTCCATCTCCCATCTCAGCATACCACTTTTATATTGTTCAACCACAGTTAATCTGTTATCAATGTCTCCAATCTTCTTGTCTCTTTGTTAATCTTCTTCAATTTTTTGGAGTCTCTCATCATACTTCATCATCATTTGTTGGATGTTCTCTACTTTTTCATCGTTTTTCCCTGTTCTTTGTTCTCTGTTCTCTGTTCAATGTTCTGTATTCTCTTTCGAATATTCTCTGATCTTGTTTGAATATTTTGAATTCCTTGCATAATCATCTGCAGGGTCACTTTTTCTTGTTCTTTTTCTTGCCTTAATATGGTCTGTATTGAACGTTGTCCTCCAGATGGTGGAGAGGAAGAAGTGGAAGTTGAAGAACCAGGAGCTGTTAATTTCCTACTCATTTTGAGGAGTTCAAAATCTTCAGGTTCTTCAAGACCTTAATCCAGTTGTAAAATAACCAATTGCAGTTCCAAATAAAAATAGTAGGAAAAAAGTAGAAGAATAGTAAGAAAAGAGAAGCCAAATAGTAGTAATAATAGAAAAAGAATAAAAAATTTCTTCAGGTTCTTGTATACTTTAATCCAATCAGTTAGTTGGATGACAGTAAAAATTCAAAAATGAAGGAAAAGACCATAAACACACCATGAACACACACAAAAAAAGAGAAAATTGTAAAATCCTAAAAAAGGCAAAAAGTGAAGAAAAAAGCTAAAAAAGGAAGGAAAAATTCTTTGGGTTCTTCAATACCTTAATCCAATTAAGAGGTCTCAAATATAAAAGTATTTATATATAAAAAAAAACCCAATGTGGAAGGTAGATGGAAAGACAAAAATACCAGGAAGGGAAAGAGAAGAAAAAGGCTACTCCCTTAAAAAGAAAAGGAAGGGAAGCATTAATACTAAAGCTTTTCCTTTAAAATAAAAAGCAGACGTAGAAATTTAACTTCCAAAGACAAGAAGAAAAAAAAGACAATCGAAAGGATGTGCTCTTTACACTCACTGTCTCTTCGGGACGGTTTAGATCCACTTGGACCAGCCAGGAGCAAAGATATCAGCTGCGATCTCAGATCTCCAAGATCGCATGCCGTATCGTCGCAACGCCAGCTCCGCCCTCCTATTATCTTTTTTGAATGGTGTGTAAATGTGGTTTATCTCTGTGTGCTCATTGATGACTGAAGACATCAAATGCCTTCTGCCAGTAAGGAAACAGGAACTCAGACAAGATTGACAGCTGCCAGACATAGAGCCATGTTAGTCAGGAAAAATGTCAGGAAGGATTTAGTGGCAACCTTTTTCCACTATCACATTGTATGAAAAGGGCAGACAGTTTCTTGAGGTTGTAGCATCCTCGATCAAGTTGCATTGCTTTCTGATTGGCTGCCAGATGTGCGATTCATGACTGACTTGTCAGGAAGCAAATGGTCCTTTTTCATCAGATGCCAGTCTCTCTATGATTAGCTCCTACATGGCTGAACCTTAATTCTGGCAAGCTTAAGAATGAACAGTACTTTAAAACTGCCTTGCAACAGCCTCTCTCAATCTGAAAAGGCTACATCAGGCCTGTCAAACTGGCAGCCTGCGGGCCGGGCCGGATATGATCTGTGCAGGCCAAACTCACCCTAGCTTCACAAAGGCAAAAGATGTTGTAATACATCACAATCTGGCCCACGACACAATCGAGTTTGACACCCCTGCTCTACACGGTTTGGGTTGCCAGGAAGGCTGAAAAATCTTGGAGCTTTGAGTCTCCTTCATTGGAAGAATGGAAAGTGATTGTTTGAAACAATATTTCTCAACTTCAAGAACTTTAAAATGCTCAGACTCCAACCCTGTTCACCCGTTCTCAAGCGATCCTCCACCATTTCAGACAAATGGTTGCCTAATCTCTTTTTAAGAACCTCCTGTGTTGGAGGACCCATAGCTTCTGAAGGCAAATCATCCACTGATTGAGGGAGTCCTTGGTGGTCTCTGAGCTTGCCTGTTCTCTTGTAGACATTTCATTACCCAAACTAGGTAACATAATCAGTGCTGGTAAGGAGTGCAGTTTGCTATCAGTTTATATTCTAGTGGCATGCTGTCAGTGTTGACGGAGGTGGTATCAGAGGGTTTTTGGTTGGGCTGTTTGATCTTTGGTCGTTTCTTGATATTGTTTGCTTGATTGTTGGTCTGATGTTAACCTTGGAATTAATCTATGCTGATCTGGGTGTGGATGGCTGGTGGAGAGTTACTTGGGCCTTTTTGCTCATTTACTTACTTACTTCTTTTGGGATCATAAAAGGAGACATCCAGGATGAATAAAATGTGCCAAGAGAAGATTAAGACACCAGAACACAGAGCCTCACTTGTGTTCTCTTGGTGTTGATTCAAGACCACAACATGCTGGAACTGATTTAAAATCTGCTGTTGATTGACAGCCCTGCTGTTGCCAATAAGTGAAATCTAAATTGGCACAGTTAAATCATTTAATGTGATTACGAGGTTTAGAGGAACAAGGGATCACTTCTTTCTGGGCTGTGATCCTACAGCAGCAGATTTTTCTGTTAGATGAGAGCCACAGTCTTTCGAGAATAGATTTGATTCCCTCTTCTTTGTGCCCCTTAGATAGTGGAAAACTTCTACTATGTCACCCCCGCTCCTTCTTTTCATTAAACCGGACATATCCGATTCCTGCAACTGTTCTTCATATGTTTTAGCCTCCAGCCCCTAATTACCTTCTGCACAATTTCCAGTATCTGAACATCTTTTTTTATATGGTGGCGACCAGAACTAAATGCAACATTCCAACTGTGGCGTTACCCAGGCATTATAAAGCGGTATTAACACTTTACATCGGGGTGTCAGATGTCACGGTGGTGTCTCATGATGTATGGGGATTATTCCTCCCTTTGCTAAACTGGGGCGTGGGCGTGGCCAGCATGTGATGCATCCAGGCCATGGGCCGAGAGTTTGACAGCCCTGCTTTATATGAGCTTGATTCTTTCCCTCTGTTAATGCAGACTGGGACTGTGTTGGCTTTTTTGGAAGCTGCAGTACAACTGCTGGCTCCTATTTAAGCGATTGTCCATTAGGATTCCAAGATCCCTCTCACAGTTACTACTATTGAATCAGGTACCACCTATTCTCTATATCAGTGCATTTGGTTCTTCTTGCATAAATACAGAACCTTACTTTTTTCACCATTGAATTTCATTTTGTTAGACAGGGCCCAGTGTTCAAGTCCATCAAGATCCTTTTGGATCCTGCGCTTGTCTTAATGGAGTGTTGGCTATTCCTTCCAAAAAAGGAACCAACTCTGTGTTCCTTAGAAAAGCTTCAAAGGTACAACCCAAGCGTTGCATCTTTAAAACGTAAGAACACAAGGAGATGAGAAAGTCTGTCTTGAAAGTGTCCAATCAGCAAGGAGACCATGTTCACCGACAGTCCTTAGACAACAACAGATTCTAACCCCATTTTGTTGAACAAGCCATTATGCCTTGATTTGCACGTTGCACCAGTTTCTAAAAGAAGCTACATTTTGAGTTGGAATGTGTTTTGAATTGATGTAGTGCACCATTGTGTGGCCTTTGGGGGTGTGTGTGTCTTCTAAAGAGCTTTGAATGTTCTACGGATAATAGGGATCTTGGCTTGTTGATATGGACATTGTCTTGTCCTTGAAGCAAGGAGAGGAGGAAGGACTTCACCTCCAGGAATAGAATCTCTCCATGCCCTGAAGACAATTGTCTCCAGTCCATCAACACACCACCCTTGTCGTTTGCAATCCGAGATAGTGCAGAACAAGAGCATAAGCAGATTCGTTCTGCATCTTTGTCATTGTCAAACACAATCTGGCATGAACTACCATGGGACCTTTACAGTGAGTTTTACATGTAGTCCCCCCCCCCCCCGGTAAAAAGCAAATACGATAACAAAAAAACAAAAGGAGACCTGTTGCACTAATTGGTGGACATTTTTTCACTTTTCCCATTAGCTGGTTGTGAGGGACCAAGACAAAATGGATTGTGGCACATAAAAGTGGCCAAGAATTGCAAGTTTAAGACCAGTGATGGGAAGTGGCCCTATGAAGACTCCTATTCATCTCTTTGAGCTTTTTTTTCCAGACCACATTAATCTTCCACATTCTCAGATAACAGTAAAAAGACTAGGAATGACATGATAGCAATGTTCCAATATTGAGGGGTTCAAACTATTTTCTAAAGCACCAGAAGGCAGGAGAAGAAGCAATAGATGAAAACTAATCAAGGAGAGAACCTACAACTAA
This sequence comes from Pseudonaja textilis, assembly GCF_900518735.1. Next base: position 1,735,369 of record NW_020769416.1, on the reverse strand, counting down.
GAAGTAACTTCTTGACAGTTGGAATAACTAATCAGTGGAAAAGCCTCCAGAAGTTGTAGGTGCTCCAACACTGGAGGCTTTCAAGAAGAGACTGGACAGCAAGTTGTCTGAAGTGGTACATCGTCCCCTGCTCGAGAAGAGGGTTGGACTAGATGACCTTAAAGGTCTCTTACCGGTCTATTCTGATTGATTGATTTTCTGGTAGTCTTTTATCCAAGTATTAACGAGGTTTAACCCTGTTTAATTAAAAATTAGCCAGGGCCAGCTAGTTCCTGCCACTGTTGTTGAGGTCCGGGGAAGCTGGATGCTGAGGTTAGCAATCTTCTTTGAAACCTCTGTTCTAGTAACATGGGGAAACACCAATTAGCACCATTAAATCCGCAGACAGAAATTCAAATTTCCTTTGGTCTTTTTTTTTTTTTTAGCTTAAAACCGGTACTGTCACTGACTACTACAGGTAGTCCTCAACTTATGACAATTGAGCCTGAAGTTTCCATTGCTAAGCGAGACAGCTGTTGAGTGAATGTTGTCCTTCTTACAACCTTTCTTGCCACAATTGTTAAGCAAATCACTGTAGTAACCCAGTTGTTAAGTGAGTCCCCATTGATTTTGCTTGTCAGAAGGTCACAAAAGGGGATGACACCCCCCCACCCCCTGCCCCCACTGGACACTGCACCCATCGTGAATATGAGTCCGTTGCCAACTGTCTGAAATTTGATCATGTGATCATGGTTGTGCTGGTCATGGTCATGTGACCATTTGGTCATGTGCTCCAACGGTTGTAAGTGTGAAAAACAGAAGCCAGTTTTTTCAGTGCTGCTGTCGTCGCTGCGAGTGATCACCAAATGAACGGTTGTAACTCGAGGACTACTTGCACTGGACAGTGTTTCTCAACAACTCCCAGCGTGCTGACTAGGGAATTCTGGGAGTTGAAGTCCACACACCTGTTTCCCACAGGGGAACACTGATCTAGTATGGCAAACCTAAAGGAAACCAGCTATCCTGGGAAAATGGCGCTCCCTGCCAGAGTCCTACCGAAGAGGAGGTCTGTCCCGGGGGTCTTTCAAGAGGGAAGGAGGCCCCCAGTTCAGCTTCAAAAATGGAAACACGCTCTCTCATTTGACAGATCCTCTAATCTTTACCAGAAGAGGAAGTACATTCAGTGACACATTAGTTGTGCGGGTGTTTATATGTGTTTCCTTACAGCCCTTTGCTATATAGGTAGTTCTCGACTTACAACAGCTCGTTTAGCGACCGAAGTCACAGTGGCACTGAAAAATAGGACTTACGGCCATTTTTCACCCTTAGGATCGTTGCAGCCTCCCTGTGGCCACGTGACTTAGATTTAGATGCTTGACAAGTGGTTCGTATGTATGACAGTCACGGTGTCCCAGGGGTCATGTGGTCTCCTTTTGTGACCTGAAGGGAAACCAAATTCACTTAACAACCATGGTGTTAATTTAACAACTAAAGTGATTCACTTGACAACTGTGGCAAGAAAAGTCTTTAAATGGGGCAAAGCTCACTTAACGAATTTCTCACCCAGCAACAGAAATTTTCAGCTCAATTGTGGTCGTAAGTCGAGGACGAGCTGTAGCTTGTTTTAAAGAGTGACCCCCTCCGGCTTGCCTTTGCCAACTGCATTAGCAAACTGAGTTGTTAAGGCAACTGACCCGTTCATCCTTCGAACTCTGGACTTTGGCCCGACTCGGGTTTTCAAGCATAGCCTTTCCCAGCGCAGCTTTCTCTCAGAGGCTGGGGGGTGGGGGGGGGGGGGGGGGGGGGTTTGCTTAATGCCCAGAGAACATTATGCTGAGATCATTGTTTTGGTAGCAGCCGGAAAAGTCCTGGAGATTTTCCAAGGTGTAGAAACTTCCATTTGGCAGCAGGCCCGGATCAAGGATCATCTTCAATGTCACAACCGATTTGCCCCGAATCTCATTCTTTTTTGTTGGCTTGGAGGGTACAGCTAGTCCTCGACCACCGTGGAACCCAAAATTTCCAGTGCTAAGCAAGACAATTGTTAAGTGACCTTAAGCCCCATTTTATGACTTTCCTTGCTGCAATTGTGAAATGAATCAATGCAGTCGTTAAGTTAGTAACCTGGTTAAGTGAACCTTGTTAAGTATTTGTGTAGAGTATATTAGAGGTGGAGGCCCTTTGAGAGCTGTATGCAATGAAATTTTTATATGTGCCGATTAGTGTACATTTAAAGTGAAAATAAATTTAGTCTAAGTCTGGCTTCCCCAGTGACATTTTTGTTAGAAGGTTGCAAAAGGGGATCACATGACTCAGAGGTACTGCAAACATCATAAATATGACTTTTTTCAGTGCCGGTGTAACTTCAAATGGTCACTAAATGAATGGTTGTAAGTTGAAGGCTGCCTGTACATTGCTGGTTACCAAACACCCAAATTTTGATGCTGCAAAGGTCATAAATGCATACCCAAGTCCTAAGTTCTTTTTTGTGTGGTGCTGACTTTACTTTAAGAATGCATTGGTTTTGACTGCCACAGTGGGAAAAACACAGAGTTTTCATCCATACTCATGGCTATATTTTCTTTCTCTCTTTCTCCCTCCGCCCCCTCCCTCCCTCCCTCCTTCCTTCCTTCCTTCCTTCCTTCCTTCCTTTCTCTCTCTCTCTCTTTCTCTCTTTCCTAGGGATGTGAAAGCTGGCAATATCCTACTGGGAGAAGATGGGTCAGTCCAGATTGCCGGTGAGTATCCATCAAACCTTTGGAGAGAGCCCAAACAAATGCAGAGCTCCGGATTGTCTGACTAAGTAGACTCAACTGAACATATGTCTCCTTTTCCAGTTAAGTGAAGGAAATATGTTGGGTGGCATTTCTCCGTGCAAATATTCCCAACTGCTCAATTGGATTCAGCGGTGGTTATTCTGAGACTTTGCTCTGCTACCACGATATCACTTAAGGGGGGGGGGGGGGGGGGAGGAGGAGGAGAGGAAAGGAAGGAACTATGCAAACTTTATGTCTTGTGGACTTTAACTCCCAGAATTCCTGAGCCAGCCATTCTCGGGAATTCTGGGAATTGAAGTCCAGCGGTCATAAAGGAGCCATAGTTCCCCCACCGCTGATCCTAGAGAAACACGATTGCTGCAGATTTTTTTGTTTTCCTCTTTTCCTATAGCCCGTTTCTGCCTCAGTTTCCCCTTGGTGAATTTGGAACAGGTTGAAGGATTTAATGCACTCATGTGTTTTCTTTGGCTGGCGTGGAACACTGCACTGCACTCCTTAGTTGATGCTGTAGTGACTTCCAGGCCACACAAAACGCTCTGTTTCTAACGGAGCCTCATAGTTTCCAGGCCTTTCTCTCTCGCTCTCGCTCTGTCATTTAAACGATGTTTGTTAGAGAAGGGAGCCCTTCTGTGTGTTTGGCTGTGTGGAAGCAGGACGATTGAGCAAAACCACAACTCAGATGGTAAATGGTCTTGATGGAGGGCAGAAGTTGAGATTTTGATTATCTCCTCTCTGAAGAGAGGGGAAGGTAAGCTGAGGGTGTGGGGGGACATGGAGTCCGATGTTAGAATCCTGGATTCGAATCTCGCCTTTGCTAATGGCTGGAAGTACTGGTGAACTGATACTCTTTCATGATCTAGGGTTTATTGTATGTTTGTGCCATACCCACTGTGGTTTATTCAGCAAACATTCGGTGATTTAACTGAATGTGTGAATAGTGCTTTAGTGCTTCTGACTCGAGGACTAACTTTTCCCAGTCAGAAGTTTCCTTTTGGGTGGGGTCTTCCTTCCTTCCTTCCTTTCCTCCCTGCCTCCCTCTTATTTCCCTTTTCCCCACTTTTCTTTTCCTATCTCCCTCTTCTCCCTCCCTCCTCCTCCTCTTTCTTTCCCTCCCTCTCTTCTTTCTCTCTCTCCCTCCCCCCCCTCCATTCCCCATCAAAACCAGCTTTGTACATTTCAGATTTATGACAGAGTTCTTCCTACAGATTCTTCCTAATCGAGCACATTTTTTTTTAAATTGCCTTTCTTTCATTTTTAATCACAACAGTTTATCAACTTAACAGCCACAGGCCTTGGCTGCAGTGTAAATTAAGACAGCTTGTCCCTCCAGTCTCATCGATTTCCAAACTCACTTAACTGTGTGAGCTCATCAGAATAGGTATCCAAAAGCTTTCCGTTTTTGTCTTTTTAAGCTGACTCCTGAATGCTTAATGATGTCTTTGCTGGAAATTCATTGTCCTCCGCCTGGAGGGAGCCGTGTTGTATCTGGAATTAGCAAACTTTGTCTGCATCTTTTCCTCCCGTGCTTTGATATCGTTTCTAAAACCGTTGGGCATCCTTTGCGTGTTGTATTCAGATAAAGCAGGGATCTGGTTCATGGTGGCTTAATCAGTTGCATGAAAGCCACGATAGAGACACCACTAAGTTCATTTAAGCAGAATGCCAAAGGAAGTCTTCAGCCAGCCGTGTGAGTTTTGTAGATGTTTTTAGTTCATCCTTTTAAAGATGACCTTGGTAAGGGTTGAAGTCCTTTCAGCATTGTGTATTTGGAACATCTCTGGCAGAATTCTTTCCTTTTGATAGTGGGGAAAAAAGGAGAAAAACCCTCTATACGGGTAGTCCTCGACTTATAACAGTGCATTTGATGATTGTTCAAAGTTACGACACTGGAAAAAGTCACATGGCTATTTTTCATTGCAGCATTTGCATTGTCATGGGATCAAAATTTAGACCCTTGGCAACTGTTAGGTATTTATGACGGTTGCAGTGTCCTGGGGTCATTTGCCAACTAGTAATAAAGCAAAGTCAATGAGGAAGCCAGATTCACTTAACAACCATGTTACTAATTTAACAACTACAATGGTTCACACTTAACAAATGGGGCAAGAAAAGTCATAAAACGGGGCAAAACTCACTTAACAAATTTCCCATTTAGCAACATAAATTCAGGGCTCAATTGTGGTCATAAGTCAAAAACTACCTCTACTGAATTAAAAAGACTTCACAAATGTATTTTAACGTGCCCCAAAGGTTTAGATTTTGCTTCTGACTTGGCAAGTCAGTGCTATTTTAATAGACTTATGGCAAAATGCCCATATGAAGACTTGTGTTTAATATAAGATAAAAATCCAGTAGTATAAATGCACTTATGCATGATTCTTATTTTATTATTTCTGGAGGTAGGAAGATGTTTCCAATTCTGGAAGTGGAATGTGCTTTCAGTCACCAAAATAAAGGGAGTCCTCAACTTATGCTCATAATGGAGTCTGCATACTGCAGTCATATACTGTGACTGTCATAAAATGGGTCAGTCTTATGATGACCCAGTTTTACAACCTTGTTTGTGGCAGTCATTAGGTGACCTTACCCATTGTTAAACAAATACAGCAAGCAAAACCAGTGACTCAGTGTGGTCACAGTTCTGCTGAAAATCAGAAATGTTGGTTTTTGACAAAATTGTTGTAGAGCACAATCGTGTGACTGTGGGTATGCTCCACACAGTGATTTGAGGTTTTGAACTTTGGTCATGTGGCTGCAGAGGGGCGTGAGTGTCAGAACTTCAGGACCAGATTGTAGGTAGCCCCCAAGATAGATGAGTGAGAACTTTGAACGGTTACCAAGCAGCCAGTTGTAAGTCGAAGAGGAGGAAAAACATAACTGCATGTTGGACTTCTTCCTCTCCTCTGATCAAATGACCATATGTCATGCTCAAGTAGGAGTGCAAAATCATATGTTGCCTTAGAGTCATGTGCAAACCCAGGGACTTGTAAATCACTGCTTGCAATATTCTGTTATATGTGACCTGCTGTCCCTATTGTTTCTCAGCCTCCGCAATATTAGGGTGTGTGGATTTCAATTCCCAGGATTCAACTCCCAGCAAGCTCTCTGCAGAATTCTGGGAGTTGAAGTCCACACATCTTAAAGTGGCTGAGGTCGAACAACTTGGACTTAGACACTTGTGGTTAATTAAACAAACCATGGTTAAAGCAGGCCAGTTGGTCTGTTGGATGTCTGAACATTCGATTGGTGGTCTATAAAAATTAAGAGAAGATAAGGTAAAACCCTGGTCTCCCTCAGGACATTCTGATCTCTGTTTAACTGTCATTTTCCTGTTTGCTTGCACCTGCTTGCCGGCTTGTATTTCAGATGGAACTGCATTTTTTTTTCCAAATAAAAACTGGGAGGAATTAGTAAGATGACCTGTCAGTGTCACTCTCCGAATTTCCTGGAAATCCATCCAGGACAGTATATTGGCAGGTGTAAAAACAAGCTTGGGAAGAGAAATACAATACTCACATTCCCTTCATATCTTGTGGTTTAGATTTCTCTCTTCCCATCAACAGGTGGAACAGATTCGACAACAGCTAAAGTAACACAAAAGTGATGGGTCCAGAACAGTGAGAATATTTTTTTTATTTTATTTTTTTTACTTTTCTATCCAGCCTTTATTATTTTTACAAATAACTTAAGGCAGTGAACATACTTAATCATTCTTCCTCCTGCTATTTTCCCTACAACAACCTTGTATGATCGGTTGAGCTAAGTCACCCAGCCAGCTTTCATGTGCAAGGCAGGACTAGAACTCACAGTTGCCTGGTGATTGGCCCAAAGTCATCCAGCTGGCTTTCATGCCTAAGGTGTGACATGAATTCATGTTTATCGCAACTAACTGATGGAAATTGCTGTCATAAGGATGGCTGTCAGTGACGCGCTATTCAGACCTTATATCAGGATCAGTTCTAATCACGGCTAATGCCAGCCAAGTTTTTAAAACTAGTGTGGACAAATCTATCTTTCAGCCTGGCTAGAGGCTTTTCTTTGTTCTATGACTTACAGATCAAATATACAGTATTTACTATCAGTACATGTTTAGAACACTGCTTCAGCCAAGGCAGTTCTAAATAGTAGACTAAAAAGCAATAGAAAAAAAAACCCCACCATCTGTAACTGCAATTAAAACACTGATTAAATTATCGATTTATGGCCAGGCACTTAATGCTGTCTGCAGTGTCCTGCTGTCACATGGCTGCAATTTACTTTTTTTTTTTTTTTTTTTTGCTGTAAACTGACATTTAGTCCTGGTAAACTGACATTTAGTCTACATAAAACCTCCATTGTCTAAAATGGGTTTGCTTAATGACTGACAGGAAGAAAAATTGGGTGCGGTAATGTGGTGACCTGCCTATCATTGGCACAACTTATAACTGTAAATCCTGGCTCAGTTATGGTCTTAAGTCAAGGACCATGAATGTTTTCTTGGCAGCTTGGAAGATTGAAGAGAGGATGGATGGATGGATGGATGGATGGACGGACGGACAGTGGGCGGACCTTTAGCCAAAGGAAGTGCCACTACTAACTGCAAAGATTGATCGTGTTAATAGATTGAATAATACAAGTGGTGAAATGCACCTATTGGTAAACTTGTTAGAGACCCATGGTTTTACTTTAAAATGCAATTTAGTTATGTCTTAAATGATGGGTGAATTTGTTAAAGATCCCTGGCTTTATTAAAATGTGATTAAACTGTATTCCAGCCCTCAAAAACATACACGAGCCGCCTTCTAAAAAGATTTACTGTCCTTTGCAATCACAAACTCTCTTTGGGTTGTGGAGAAAGAGCAAAGGTTGATGGGAAGATATTTATCAATGGGTTGGTATTTTCTTGCTTAAGATGAAAAAAAGAAAAGAAAAGGAAACCTCAGAGGCTTCATTGATGAAGTTCAGAGGTCACAAATTCTTGGCGTTCCTTTAGCCACTTTCAAGCATCCAGAATATGTTCTCTGCATAATGATTCAAATGGTTAAACCCAGTTCTCTCATTCCATGATTGACCCTGCAAGAATTCAAGAAGCTGAAATCTTCACATCTGATGTCACCCCCAAAGATTGGGGAGAGGAGTGTGCTAAACTGACCACCCTCATGGCATAAGGAAGCTTGGCGCCACGTGTGAAACTTCGCTACATTTCCCCATCACAATCACCTTGTTGTTTTATTGTGAAAGGAAAATGGAAACTCTTGGAGCAAGGATGAGATTTGTGAAAACAAAATAAAACACACACAAAAAAAGCACCTCAGATAGTCCTTCCTTTACAACCATTCATTTACTGACCATTTGAAAATACAACAGCACTGAAAACAGGCTTAAAACCCCTCCTTACACTTAGGACCATCCCAGCATTCCCAAGGGTCCCGTGACTCTAATTCGGGGACTTGGCAACCAACACAGTACAGTATCCTGGGTTCATGTGATCATGATTTGCAACTTTGCCAGCTGGTGTCCAACAAGAAAAATCAATATGGGAAGTCAGATTCGCCAAACAACCACATGATTCATTTAATAGCTATGATTTGCTTTAAGAGCTATGACGTAAAAGGTCATAAAATCGGGTTAACAACCATCTTGCTTAGCAATGGACATTCGTAGGTCACTTTTTTCAGTGCCATTGTAACTTTGAATGGTCTCAAAAAGAATGGTTGTAAGTCAAGGATTGCCTGTACAGGTAGTCCTCGATCTATGACCACAATTGAGCCCAAACTTTATGTTAAGTGACACATTTGTGATTTTTGCCCTATTTTATGCCACAGTGAATCACTGCAGTTGATAAGTTAGTAAACTGGGTTGTTAAGTGAATCTGGCTTCTCCGTTGACTTTGCTTGCCAGAAGGTCGCAAAAAAGGGGATAACATGACGCCGCCTGCTACCCCCCCCCCCCCCCCCCGGGACACTGCGACTCTCATAAATATAAGCACCAGAATTTTGATCACATGATCATGGGGATGCTACAAAGGTCATAACTGTGAAAAACAGTCATCATTTTTCAGCGCCGTTGTAACTTTGAGGGTCACTAAGTGAAGTATTGTAAGTCAAGGATTTTAACACAGCTACAAAATCTACAGCAGTCTGCAGTCAATCACAGAGGGTTTTATGCCTCTGTGTGTTCTTTGGTGTAGTGTGCAGTGATGGTTACACAATTATGAGGTATTTGCAACTGAACAGCAGGCATCTGATTCCATTAAAGGTCGCATGTCCTAGCGGGGAAGATGCTGGGCTAGGAGTGGAGAGATCTGAGTTCAAATCCCACTTCAGCCTGAGAAGTTCCCTGTGGGATTTTGTGCCGGGCACTTTCCTCCCGATTTATTTTGCAGAGGTTTTTTGGAGGGGGGAGAAGGAGGCAGAAGGAAGGGTTATAGGTAGTCCTTGGTTTACAATTATTTGTTTAGTGGCCGTAACAGCAGCCCTGCAAAAAGTGACTTATTACTGTTTTTCACAGTTAGGACCATCGCAACATCCGCATGGTCACATGATCAAATTTCAGACACTTGGCAATAGACTCATATTTATGGCGGTTGCTGTGTCCCAGGGTCATGTGATCCCCTTTTACCCGCTTTCCGACGAGCAAAGCCAACGAGGAAGCCTGATTCACTTAACAGCCACATTGCCAACTTAACAACTGCAGTGATTCACTTAATAAATGTGGCAAGAAAGGTTGTAAAATGGCGCAAAGCCCACTTAACAACTGTCTCGCTTAGCAATAGAAATCCTGGGCTTAATTGTGGTCGTAAGTCGAGGACAAATCTAAGGCCACTGCGGATGAATGAAGAAGCAGGATATAAATCTAGCATACATGCATATATATAAATGTAGAAATATACCTGGCTTAAGGCAGAGAACCCATGCTAATCTCTCCACATCGGTGGCCTGAAAATGATTGCTGGGCTACAAAACATGGAATGTAATGGGAGTTGTAGGGAAATGATGGGAATTGTAGTCAAAACAAATTCTGAAAAGTAGCAAATGGTGTGTGTGTGTGTGTGTGTGTGTGTGTAATTTTCAGTTCAGGCCACTTGAAATAATTCTCTGAGATTTCTCTAGATGCTGATATATATATTTTTTTCTCTCAAAATGTCCTCTGCAAACTCCTGTGCCATTCTTCACAAGCATGTTCTTCATGTCAGCTTCCCCCTCATGCTTGCTTGCACTTTGTTGCTGTGTGGTGATAGACTGCCATGAGCTGTGGGGAGGTGGAAAAGGAGGGGGGAATACTTCGGAAACAAAAGTAAGTGCTGTATCTCCTTGAGACGCTGCTTCAAGGTCACCCAGATGGGAGAAGGAGGGGGCCGCATACCAACCTGTGCTTGAATTAACCTCTAGGAAAGCATCTTGCCTGAACCTGATTGGGTACATTGGGGTGGGCAATGAGAGACAGTCAAGGGAGGGGAAAGTAGAGATTTTGATTCTCAATTTTCAGTTCTGGCTTTGCACTACTGTGATATACTTGATCCCTAATAGACTATACCTTTCTCAACAAATGCAGCCAAGGATCTGTTTTAAGTTTTTAAGTTGTGGCATTTCCAACACTTCTTTTATCTTCTTAAAATCCAGAAAGGAAAATTAAATTTCGGGGCAATTAGTGTGCTGCAGTAAGTAATTTCACATGGTTACTTAAAATGCACGCCTTGCATGCGTGGCAGATAAGAGAGTTGTTTTTATCGTTTTGTTTTTATCCTCCTTTCAACAATAGTGTCTTCATAATTTTGTACATGATCTGAGAAAATGTGACAGTGTAGAAACCTTGTGACTGGACGCTCGGAGGACATGCATGATTCTGAACTAATTTCTCTTTCGATCAGGGTGGAAATAAAAGACAAACAGAAACTTGCACCAATTCTGCAAATGTTACGAAAGCTTTCAGAAATTTTGTTCCTCAACTTACAACCACAATTGAGCCCAAAATTTCCGTTGCTAGATGAGATAGTTGTTAACTGAATTTTGCCACATTTTACAACCTCTCTTGCCACGGTTGTTAAGTGAATCACTGCAGTTGTTAAGTTATTAACAAAAATTTGCAGACTTAAGTAAATCTGACTTCCCCAGTAACTTTACTTGTCAGAAGGTCACCAAAGGTGATCACATGAGCCCAACACACATTGCAACTGACATAAATATCTGCCAGTTGCCAAGTGTTTTGATTTTTTTTTTGCAAAAGTTTTATTCAATTTTCACATATTAGAGAGAGAGAAAAAATCTTTTTTCAGTGAACGGCATGATTCCAGGTCAACACATTTCCATTACAAACTTGACTTAATTTCATATTCATCTTTCACATTTGATAACTTATCTTAAACTTACTTTATATATTTTCTTTAATTTTAATCAAGCTTTTCCCATCTAATTTTATATTTTTTCCAATACATTGTTTGATCTATTTAAATCCTTAATACATCATTATATATTTTCATATTCATTATATTTTATCTTCTTCTTATTTGTCAGGTCTGCAATTTACTCATCTATTAATTCATCATTCCAGCAATTCACACATTTTCAACATACTAATAAAAAATAACAACAACAACAACAACACAACACCCCTATTTGCCGATCCCAAAGTACCATCCCTGTGGTTAAATGTATCACATAATTAATCCCCCCCCCCCCCAAGATTCCCATAATTTAACTTGGAGTTAACACTTTAAAAAAGAAGAAAAAGACACAATAATAATTTTCTAATAATTACTACATTACGTATGTCTCTTAAATCTGGGTCTGCAAGTTCCCTTTCTCATTACCTAAAACCAAGTGTTTTGATTTTGATCACATACCCATGGAGATGCTGCAATGGTTGTAAGTGTGAAAAAGGGTCATAAGTAACTTTTTTTTTCAGTTGTTGACTTCAAATGTTCATTAAGTGAATGGTTTTAAGTTGAGGACTTTCTTTACTGAAATACCTTTCAAATACAGGTAGTCCACAACTTATGACCAGTTGGTCAGTGACCTTTCAATGTTATTACCTACCTGAAAAATGGCGATTTACAAACCAGAACTGAAGTTCTAACACTCGCCTCCTTCTCCCCTCAGTGAGGCTTCGTTTACGGTTGTAACTCAAGGATCACAGTACTTGTTATTGGTTAAGCTTAGATAGGAACACGAAACTGCACCCAGTGCAAAAGTCTTACATTTGGCCCCTGGATGCCTTCCAGCAAGCATTTAATCTTTGCAGTCACAAGGACTTCGTCTCTACGTGTGGTATATGATATCAGCCTTGGCCTTGATGACTTGTACTATTTATTGTTTATTTTCTTCATTTTCATTTTTAGTTTCACGGTTCATGATTCTAAGTCGCAGGTGGATTTCAACTCCCAGAATTCTTGAGTTGGCATGGCATGGGCATTGAAGTCCACAAGTCATATAGAGGACCCTAATTCTCTATCTAAGGCATAGCTTTTGCTTTGAAAAAAAGATGCACAAGAGAGAATGCTTCCTTTTTAACCCCTTCTTTTTGTGTTTTGGCGTTCAGATTTTGGCGTAAGTGCTTTTCTAGCTACTGGTGGGGACATTACACGAAACAAAGTGAGGAAAACCTTTGTTGGCACCCCTTGCTGGATGGCCCCCGAAGTGATGGAGCAGGTAAGGATAAATTGGAACAGGCTTTCATTGAGCATTGACATTTCAAATACAAGTAGTCCTCAACTTATAACCTCAATTGGGACTAGAACCTTTGTTGCAAAGCAAGTTGGTTGCTAAGCGAGCTCCTGATTTTGCAACCTTTTCTCCCCCCACAGTTGTTAAGTGAATCACAGCAGATAAGCAAATCACCCAGTTGTTAAGTGAATCTGGCTTCTCCTGTTGATTTCGCTTGTCAGAAGGTCACAAAAGGGGATCTATGACCCTGGAACATGCAACTGTCATAAGTACATGCCGGTTGCCAAGCATTCTAATTTTGACCACAGAGATGCTGCAACGTTCATAAGTGTAAAAATGGCCATAAGTCACTTTTTTCCATGCCATTGTGACTTCAAACAGTCATTAAATGAACTATTATACGTTGAGGACTATCTATAAAGCTCTCCAGAACACTTATCTGCCCAAGAAACAACTTTTACTTTATTGAGAATGAGTTTCCTTCGAAAGCATTCCTTTACATTGTTCCAGATATATTACTTCCTAGTCTTCCAGTGATGGCAGAAACAATCATCCATTGACCATTGTGAAGGCCAGGGCAGGGGTGGGATTAAGCCGTGAAACTGCCCGAGAAGGGGAAGGCTATTGTTTAAGCATTAACTTGTTGACCTGAGTGCATGTCACATCTTACTTAGTTAACGAAGTATTGCCTCAGTTCATGTCAGTGTCTGTGGATGCAAGAGGGGGCAGAAACAGCTGGAATGCGAAGAGGCAGAAGCCAGTTTAAAATGGAGGTGTAAACGCCACCATTCAAATGAGAAGGGATGAATGGAACAGAAGTTGCTTTCAGAGGTTGTAGGAGTTTCATCACTGGAAGCTTTCAAGAAGAGACTGGACCGCCACCTGTCAGAAAAGGTATAGGGTGTTAGCTAACCTTTCCGGCACTGAGTGCCCAAAGTGTGCCTGTGCGCCAACCCCCAAAATGCAATGTGTGCACGTCCCCTGTGCATGCGCCCCCTCATATGCTCAGCAGAGACCTGAAGATCAGCTGGATGTGGGAGGCAGATGCGCAGCTCTTGCACGCTTGCCATAGGTTCACCATCACGAGTACAGGGTCTCCTGCTTGGGTGGGGGGGTGGACTAATGACCTACAACTCTCTTTTTCTAACCTAAGAATACTGTACAGGTAGTCCTCAATTCACGACCATGATTGAGCACAACATTTTTTTCCCATTTTGTTCTTTTTAGTTTTACTATATAAAGAAAGAGCAACTATTTCAATGTCTATATAAACAGTGTGTTTGTCTGGTTACAACAACAACAACAACAACAACAACAACAATAATTTAATAATAATAATAATAATCATCATCATCATCATCATCATATAACAGTATTTTCTCCACAACATTTCTGTTGCTAAACAAGACAATGCTAAGTTAATTTTGCTCAATTTATGGCCTTTCTCACCATAGTAGTTAAGTGAATTGCTGCAGTTGTTGAGTCAGTCACATGGTTGTTAAGTGAATCTGGCTTCCCTGTTGACTTTGCTTGTTTAGAAGGTCGCCTAAACGTAAGGATAGTCCTTGACTTGCAGTAGTTCATTTAGTGACCATCCGGGGTAACATGAGTCAGTTGCCAAGTATCTGAATTTTGATTGCGTGACCTTGGGCTGCAACATGAAAAACGTTCGTAAGTCACTTTTTTCAGTGCCGCTGTAACTTTGAACAGTCATTAAACTAACTGCTGTAAGTTGAGGACTAGCTGTAGTCCAGAGAAGCAGAGGATTTCTCATGGTGAAGGATACCGCTTGAGTGAACAAAAGAAGAGGCCTTCTTTGCAGACCTCTTCGCATTCGGAAGAGCACAGCCTTGCTAAACACCAAACTATAGTAAAGAGAGAAACCTTGAATGGATTCTGATTTCAAAAATGAGTGTCTTCTCTCATTTCTTCCAGGAGGAGAATGGAGCCCTAGACCATCATGGCAATTCAGGTAGTCCTCAACTTATGACGGGCTGCTTAGTGACCCTTCAAAGTTATGATGGACCCCCCCCCTCAAAAAGATACTTATGACCCAATTCAGATGGCCATCACACACACACACACACACACACACACACAGTTTTGTGACTGCATTTCCGGTGCTCAGCAACCAGCCTACATTTATGTTGTTTGCCGCATTCTGCAACTGTGACCTGACCATGATTTATGGCATTTTTTTTTTCTTCAAAAATTGGCATTTCCAATTTTCAGCAAAAAAAACCCATAGCAAGCCAAAAAAAAAAAAAAAAAGTTTGCTTAACAATCACAGATTCATGTCTATGGAGATTCTCAGTCATTTAGGATGTGGTTGTTCCAAAGGTGATTTTTTCAAGAGGCAACTGGACTTTCAGAAAGTCCAGTTGCCTCTTCAAAAATCATCTTTGGAACAATCTCAGATTCACTAACCATGGTGATTTGCTTAGTAGCTACTACAAAACAGGTTGTGCAGTTGTCCCATTTCACCACCATCATGGTCTTAAGTTGAGGACTACCTGTGGTCCAGCTTTCTCAGTTGGATACTTTCTGTATGTACAGATACTCGTTGATTTAACAACGGTTCATTTAGTGGCCGCTCAAAGTTAGAACAGCACTGAAAAATGGCACTGACCATTTTTTTTACCCTTATGAGCATTACAGAATCCCCATGGTCATGTGATCCAAATTCAGATGCTTGGCAACTGACTCGTGTTTATGATGGTTCCAGCGTCCCCGGGATCATGCGATCCCCTTTTGCGATCTTCTGACAAGCAAAGTCAATGGAGAAATCATATTCACTTAACATTCATGCGACTAATTTAACAACTGCAGGGATTCACTTAACAATTGTGGCAAAAAAAAGTTTGTAACATGGGGCAAAAGTTACTTAATAAATATCTCGCTTAACAACAGAAATGCGTGGCTCAGTTGTGGTCGTAAGTTGAGAACTACATGTATTGGACCATAATTCTCATTGGCTGAGGTCACAGAGGTGCTAAGTGTCCAGTCATTCCAGAAAGTTAGACAGCTTTGGAGAACCAATCATGGGCTGTAATGAATCAGGCTGGGCCAAGAGAGAAGCGTATTTCAGACAATCATTCATGGTACCTTGCAACGAAGTTGGATTTAGAATATAATGCATGCACTAAGCGGGGGGTTGAAAAGCTGTGTGAATTTTCCAACCATCATTATGAACTTAACTACTACTGTCACTCACTCACTATGTATCTTAACTATTTCTGTGGGCATCAGCCCTGGAATTTGTTCAGGAAGTATGGCGGTGTGACTTTTTAATAAAGTTAGTTTGTAATCATAATTACCTTTATAATAAAGATAAGTCTTTGGTTCTTGGTTCCTCTGTGTTCAGAATGGAAATAATATTGACGTTTGTGGTCATGTGACATCTCATTTTGCAACTGTTTCATTTAATGACTGAAATTCTGGTCCCCATTGTGACGTTGAGGATTTGAATTCTGGGAAACTAACATCTCTTTGCTTTGGAAGAATTGCTTCAATTTCAAGAGCAATTCTGAGTTAACAAGACAGCAGAATTCAGCGATATTGGCAAAAGAAATGATTTCCCAATACATCCAAGGGTTAGTTTATTCCTCTCATTTGGATAAAGTCTTTGTGATATTTTCACTCTTGTGAAGAAGAATACAAGTTATGCTATTTTTTCAGGAGTTGGATGAGAAATTAGAAGTCTATTTTAGGTGCCAAATCACAAATGAATGCCAAGAAGGGATTGGTGAAGGAAGGTTAGCACCCAGTATGATTCAGGCGAGACACGCATGGAGTTACTATAATAGAAAAGCCAGTTTTGAAATGAACTTTTCTTAACAATGCAGGTTCGAGGGTATGACTTCAAAGCAGATATTTGGAGTTTTGGAATTACAGCCATTGAATTGGCCACCGGAGCTGCTCCTTATCACAAATACCCACCCATGAAGGTAAGTTACAGCAGGGGTCCTCAACCACCGGTCCCCGGACCGATACCGGTCCGTGGATCATTTTTTACCAGGCCGCAAAGCTTGGGCGCCGCCATCTTGTTTCAACAGCGCTTCCGGGTTTTCGGTTGCTTCCGGGTTTTGGGTTGGAAAGTGCTTCCGGTTTTTCAGTTGGAAAGTGGCGTTTGGGTGCTCGCACCTTAGTTTCTTTGAATGAAGAGCCGTCCCAATGGCGGTGGAGTCTCACGTTACTCAGATACCGGTCCGTGGAAGAATAAATAATCGTGAAACCGGTCCCTGGTTCAAAAAAGGTTGGGGGCCACTGAGTTATAGATTTACCAGTTTAAAGAATCAGTTTGACAGGAAGAGCATGCACACAGTCTGAAAAATTGGATTGACCCTCTTAGAAAACGGTGTGTCTGAAAAGTTGGCATGTCCTCCTTCTGAAAATATGCAAGGAAGCTTGAGAACTGGTTGGACGCTTGAGCATATAACAGAAGACAAAATCATGGGGTTAGAATGCAGAACAAGCACCGCCATTCCAAGATAAAAATAGCTAAGAGTCCTCAATATAATGTTGAAAAGTTTTCCCTTTAAAACAAGGCTACCCAACCCTGTTTAGAACTGGGCTACGCAAGCAGCGGGTGAGCGAGCGTGTGCGTGCAAATCCACGTGTGTGAGTGGTGTGCATATGTACCTGCTGCTTGTGCAAATGGAACTGCATTTGTGTGGAACCATCCCCTCTCCCTACCCCACCCCCTGCTACCACCCCCACCATTCTGCAAAGCTGGAAAAGACTGCTGCTCTTTAAAAAAAGGTGCTTTTGGAGTGCTTTGCCTGTTGACGTGCTGCATACCTTTGACTTTCCCTATCCTTCTTGATTTTGTCATTTTAAAACTTTTAAAATCTTTCTGTCTTCTGAACCCTGGTTTCAGACACTTCCAAACACAAAAAATAACAAAGACAGGGTTGAAATTTTTTTTCCTTGGCATTCTTGTCACCAGAAATGGGTTACCCTGGCCTCCTCCTACTATAACCAACAGAGAGAGACTGGCCCAAAGTCGCCCAGCTGGTCTTCTGTTCATGGAGGACTAGAACTCACACGCTCCTAACTTCTAATCCAGGGACTTCCCTCTGGTCCTCCAATTGGCTAAGGCAGGAGTGGAACGTATGATCCCCTACTTCTCTTAAACTACTTCTTTAGTGTCTCAGAACAGAGATAAGCGAAGGCCTCTTTCATCCATCTTCTCACTAAATTCCAGAGCAACAATCATAACACCACTGAACCGGTAGTCCTTGACTTGCCACCATTTGTTTATTGATGGTTACAGTGGCACAGAATAAAGTGACTTATGACCAATTTTCACACAACTGTTGCAACAACGATCACACGATTAAGATTCAGTCACTTGGCAGCTGGCATGCATTGAGGACCATTGCAATGTACCAGTGTTATGTGAGCACCATTTGTAACCTTCCCAGCCATTTTCTGACAAGCAATCAATGGCAAAGCCAGATTCATTTAACAACCACTGAACAACTGCAGTGATTCTCACAACAACTATGGCAAAAAAAGGATGTAAAATGGGCAAGACTCATTTAACAACTTGCCTTAGCAATTTTGAGCTAAGTTGCATTCGTAATTCGAAGAGTACTTGTGTGGAATTTTGTCCTCCATTGTAGACTTTCTATAAAATAGGAACACCACAATCGTTGGGGTACATGGAAGCTGTTTTGCCTCTTAGAGCCCTTCCCTAATGATGGTGGAAACAGGGCAGGTGAGATTTATTCTCTTCACAGTTGTTGCTGTTGCTTGTAAAGAACTGATAGTTATCCATCGGGTGCTCTTTGGGCCAAAGAACAGCTAGATCTCAAGCAGTTTTCAAGCACATTCATGTTTTTCATCATGATATCTTTTTGTTTGCCAATTCAAAATGTTCCTCAATGTTTCTAATGGAAGCCATTTTTTTTCCAGGTCTTAATGTTGACACTACAAAATGACCCCCCCTCCTTGGAAACTGGGGTTCAAGACAAGGAGATGCTTAAAAAATATGGGAAGTCATTTAGGAAAATGATTTCATTGTGCCTGCAGAAAGACCCAGAGAAAAGGTAATAACGCCGGACCATCTGAACTTCCTCCTTCTATCCCCCTCCCTCTTTTAAATAAATTATTTATATGACTTACATCTCCCTTTTCTGCCAACGGACACATATAGATGCACACATGTTGCCACACGTGAACATACATGCACAAATTTAAAATCTAATTCCGGTAGCCTCGACTTAAAATAGTTCATCCAGTGACCATTCAGAGTTAAAATACCACTGAAAAATGTGTTTTATGATGATTTTTCACATCTATGACTATTGCAGCATCCCCATGATCACGTGATTTAACATCATATACTTGATAACTGATCATGGTTATGACACTTGCAGCATCTTTTGGTCATGGGATCACATTTTGTGACCTGACAAAGTCAGTAGAGAAACCAGATTTGCTTAACATCCATGTCACCGCTACCCTGCTAAGTAGCTACAATAGGGAAATAGGAGGCAAATGAAGATAGAGCTGGATGTTTGATAGCTTATCCAGTTTTAATTGCCATGACATAAAAAAGATGTTGAGACTCTAAAAAGAGTGCAGAGAAGAACGCCAAAGATGATTAGGGGACTGGAGGCTAAAACATACGAAGAATGGTTGCAGGAACTGGATATGTCTAGTTTAATGAAAAGAAAGATTCGGGATGACAGGATAGCATTCTTCCAATATTTGAGGAGCTGCCACAAGGAAGAGGGGGGGTGTCAACTTATTCTCCAAAGCACCAGAAGGCAAGATAAGAAACAACGGCTGGAAATAGTCCAGGAGAGAACTAACCTAGAACTAAGGAGAAATTTCCCGATAGTGAGAACAATTAACCAGGGGAACGACTTGCCTCCGGAAGTCGTGGGTGCTTCATCACTAGAGGTTTTAGAAGAGATTGGACAACCATTTGTCTGAAATGGGGTGGAGTTTCCTGCTTGAGCAGGGGGTTGGACTAGAAGACCTCCAAGGTCCCATCCCACTCTGTTATTCATTAGGCTGTGCTGTATGCAGTTGAAAGGTTAACGTCATCTTACAATTCACGCCACATTTAAAAGCTACTGCAGAATTTCTCTGGCTTTGTGGAATAGGATTTTCTGAGGGCATTTTTGTAACCCGTTCAAGCGCTTTTTGTTGCGTCCAGTTCCGTGAGCCAGTGATTGTGGGTAAGAAGTTTAGGGAGATTTTTCAGAGTAAGCTAGGTCAGGAAGCAAAGGCCACAAGATAATACTGGAATTCTATGTTAACAATCCAAGCCAGTGTTTTTTTCACCCTTGACTCGCATGAAGCTGTGTGAACTTCACCTCGCAGAATTCTCCAGCCAATACAAATTTGTATATTTGAAGTTCACACAGCTTCAAATGGCCAAGATTGAGAAACATATTAGGCTATAATAGAAGAGAATATTTATAGCTCAGAGCTAAACTAAGGCTGAACAGCAGACTAGCGCTGATAGTGTTATGTGGTTGGGTAATGAAACGTCTGCAAGAAAATATCCAAGTTCAAAATATCCACGATTGAAATATTGAAACTTGATAGCATTTCCCTGTTCCCCCCTCTTATCCCCCAAAAAATTCAGGAAGGAGAGGTTTTGAGGTTTCTTTCTCCTTCCTGTTTTTCTGGAGTAAGACCATGTTTTGCTAATAACTAATCTCCAAATCATCATCTCTACTACAAAGCACATTTAAGTACAATCATCTGGATACAGGTAGTCCTCAACTTATAACAGTTCATTTAGTTACTGTTCAAAGTTACAATGGCACTGAAAAATGTGACCGGTGACCATCTTTCACACTTTACGACCATTGCACCATCCCCATGGTCATGTGACGCTTGGCAACTGACTCGTATTTATGGCAGTTGTACTACCTGTGATCATCTTTTGAAAACTTCTGAGAAGCAAAAGTCAATAGGGAAGCCAGATTTACTTAACAACAGTGTTATTAACTTAACCATTGCAGTGATTCATTTAACAACGGAAAGGAAAGATCATAAAACGGGGCAAAACTCGGTTAACAAATTTCTCACTCAGCAACAGAAACTAGGGGCTCAATTGTGGTTGTAAGTTGAGGACTATGGATACAGAAATTCAAAAAGGGGAAGTAGATGCCACAAGCAAAGAACTCGGAGGATTATTGAGTGGGAAAGCACTAAGACAAACAAACAGTAGGATTGGCCTTTGGAACTTCTTGCCACAGGATATTGCATCATGTCCACTGATTACTGCCTTGTTGATGTTTTAGCAAATGTTAGTTTTTAATGTTTGTTCACCTCTGGTTCAGATTTTCTGAAAACTGATGTTAAGAAGTAAAGTGAGGTATCTTTTATGAAATCAGTCTGGACCATGTGATTAACCAGAATAAAACAAACTAGAGCATTGTTCTAATAGCAAAACCCATCATAACTTGCTTTAGGTAAAATTCTGCGCAAGCACATAAAATAAGAATGTGAATATTAGGCAGGAAATGTTTATCTTCCTATTGTTGAGTGATCACACAGTTTGTTTATGGTCTCACTTTGCCAAAAACTACCATTTTTTTTTTATCCAAAATTAATATTTTATTTGTTTCTTTTTTTTCTCTAATATGTGAATTGAAATGTACAACCTGTGAAAAGCGACATCTGTTCTGATCTGAGTTCTTATTGTGGGTGATTCTCCTATATGAATTAGAAAGGCTTTTTAAAAATTCCTGCAATATACCATAGTCTTAAGAAACTCCTTTTTTTCTGTCCATAGACCTACAGCAGCTGAACTTCTAAGACACAAATTTTTCCAGAAAGCAAAGGTAGGAGGATCAAGTATTTTTTATCAGGACAACCTGGTCTACCCAATTATGGGACGGAGCATACTGCTCCGCTTTCGAATCCCAGAAGGGTATGGCCAGCTGATGAGAGCTAAATAGCTTGAAATAGATCTATACTAGTCTCCCTTTATTTCTTTGTTGGTAAAACATAAATTCAACACAAAGGTAGGATCCTTGATTGATGCAGTCATCTGCCAACTTGGATGTTGGAGAAATGTATTTATAGACAAGGAATAATCTTAGTAGTTTTTTTTTATATATACATTTCTGTAAGTTATCCACAGTCACTTGATAGTGAGATGGGCGACTTATACATTTAATGATTTATCAGGGATTTCCCCCAATTTCTATTCACCCAACGACACCTTTGCTTCTCCTTTAAGATCTATTCTGATTTTGCCACCCACAGAAATGGTAATCCTTTAAGTGTGAAACTGTTTGTGTGGCTTGATTCTCTGTTGTTCACCCTGGTTCTTTTTTTGCCAGATTGACTGCTTAATCACTCCGGATACAACTGCCTTATGGTTCAGTTTTGCTCAGCTTTAGTTTTTACTATGGTACCTAGTGGAAAAAGAAAATAAAAAAATATCTTAGCATTTGTCCAGTGACGGAGCATGTTACAACTCACCTGGAGACTGTTACTCTTTAATACATTGCTTTCTTAGCTCTTATATCAGAGGCAATTTTATTCAATGTCGTATAACTAACACTTTTTTCCCTCTCTCTCTCTCTCTCTTTGTCTCTTTCCCTCCTTCACAAAAAGCTTTAGAGGAGTATGCAGTTTGAGTGCAGTGGAGTTGGGTGGCTGATCAGTTCACTGAATAACAATAAACTGTAGCTTTTGAAGAGCAGATTGCAAGAACTGATGGTTTCGTTCCTTTTGCAGAATAAAGAATTTTTACAAGAAAAAATGTTGCAGAGAGCCCCAACTATCACTGAAAGAGCCAGGAAGGTACAAATTAAAGTGGAAATCTGCATAAAAATGGTTCTGTAAGATTTCTCGCATCTTCTCTTAATGTGTAGCTTGCCTGCAGCCTGAGAAACAGGAAAAATAATTCTGGCTGAGTTCACACATCTTAAAGAAACTTAGTTCCTCCTGCTTTAAAAGTAGCTAGCCAGCATCCTTGGTAGGTATATAGTTATATCTAAGCTGACATGGCAGCTTTGTCTTTCTGGTAACAAACCAGACAATTGAGCTAAAAACCAAAACATTGGTTTCTGTTTTTGTAACTTGTTAGGTAAACTGCAAACATTCAGTATTCTTCCAAAGGGAAGGAGGAGAGGGGATGGTCCCGTGTGAGTGGCAGATAAGGATGCACACATAGTCCCATTTGCACAACTGGTGGGCATGCATGCGCATTGCTCACACAAAAGGGAGCATGCATACGCCCTCACCTACTGCTCGTGCAGGTGGGGAGGTTCTTGCGCAAGACTCACCCACCACCTTATCAGTACAGAACGGCCCAAGGCCCATAGTGGGCCACAGCCCGACCCCTGCTGAATGGCAAATGATGAAACGGTTACATAAATAATAACTCAGTGTTCCTTTGTTTGTTTTGTTGCGTGACTGAATTTGCTGGCAGATCGGATGACGGACTGCCTGTGGATATATAAGTACATCGTTTATTGCAAAGACTAAAATATTCCAACCGTATATAAATTAGTTTTAAACTTAGGCTGTGACTATTGATGGCTTTTTCAATGTCATTTTGTTTCCTCCTCTTTCTGCTTACTTGGATGGAAAGGATATATATATATCTCCTTATATATATATATATATAAGGATATATCAATGCTTTTATAGTCATATTGATTTCTGGATGCATAGTTATGTCAGGTGCAGCATTTCTATTTTCGTTTCTGTACAAGATAGCAAAAATGGTAACAAATGCATCTTTTGGGTTTATCAACGTCTTACAGAAGATGCAATTAGGCTGTACAGGTAGTCCTTGACTGTTTGAAGTTACAAACCTCGTCCTTGCAATTGTTACAATGTCTCCACAGCCACATGAGCAAAATTTGGGCGTTTGGCAACAAGCATGCAAAGGTAGTCCTCAATTTACGAACACAGTTGAGCCCAAAATTAATGTTGCTAAGTGAGACATTTATTAAGTGAGTTCTGCCCCATTTCACAACCTTTCTTGCCGCGGTTGTTAAGTGAGTCACTGCAGTTGTGAAGTTAGTAACCAGGTTGTTAAGTGAATCTGGCTTCCCCGTTGACTTTGCTTGTCAGAAGGTCGCAAAAGCTGATTCCCATGACCTTGGGGCACAACAATGGTCATAAATATGAACCAATTGCCAATTTTGACAACATGATCATGGGGGGTGCTACAGTGGTCCTAAGTGTGAAAAATGGTCATAAGTCCGTGCTGGAACTTTTCAGTGCTGTTGTAATTTTGAACGGTCACTTAATGAACTGTTTTAAGTTGAGGACTACCTGTATTTGCAATTATTATGACATCTCAGGGTCATGCGATCATCATTTACGATCTTTCCATGGAGCTTCCAATAAGCAAAGTCAATGGAAGAAGCTGGAGTCACTTAATGATCATGTGATTTGCTTAACAACCATGGCAAAAACAAAGATCATAAAATCAGGTGTGTCTCAGTTAACGACCACAGTGCTTACCAACAGTTGTTCCCAAGGGCTACCACCTGTAGAACCCTGAGCAGAACTGCCTTGTTACACATCTAGTCTTGCTGTTGTTGGAGTGCAGGTCAGGAGAGTCCCGGGTTCCAGCGGACGACTTCATAAGACTGAAGATGGCGGCTGGGAATGGAGCGATGATGAACTAGATGAAGAAAGCGAAGAGGGCAAAGCGGCAATTTCACAGCACAGGGTGGGAGTCAATTTCACTTTTATTATTAAAAGTACAGATTAAAAGTACAGATCCTCACTAAATTCATGCCTCGTATGAGATGTCCTTGGTGCTCTCTGAGCTTGGCTGTTTTCTTGCAGACATTTCATTACCCAACTAGGTAACATCATCAGTATTAAAAGTGCAAACCCCATTCCTGACTAGCCCGGATGATGTTATCTAATTGGGTCATGAAGCCTGTGCAAGAAAACCAGGTTCAGAGAGCATCAAAGACTCCATAGTTCTTGCTGCTGTTCTCCTGGCCCTCTTTCTCCCCCTCCTTTTTCTCCTCCCCCTCCTTCCTAGCACTGATATTATCCTAGTTGGGTAATGAAATGTTTGCAGGAAAACAGCCAAGCTTAGAGAGCTCCCATGACTCCATCGTTCTCCTCCTCCCCACCCCCCTCTCCACAAAATCTATTCCCTTGTAGCACTGATGATATCACCTAGTTGGGTCATGAAACGTCTGCAAGCTCAGAAACCACCCCTCATTTCAACCCTGAACTACAAATATTTTCCTTTATTGATGCTTTGTATTAGTCTCTTGCTGGTCTACATTTCTGGCAATAGGAACAGTTAGAAACTGGAGGCAGAAATTATGCTAATTACACATTTTACAGACTCATCTTCTGAGTTATCTGTTGTTTTCAATGATTGAGTCTAATTGCTGTAATGTTTTAATATATTTAATATTGCTTTCCTATTTCTGTCATATTTTATCTCACTTACGTTTATATTTGTGCTTGTATGCATAACGTGCTTTATTAGTGTTGTATATCAGTGATTGCATAAACTCTGTAGATGTCATAGTAGGCTAAATAAACATGTATTTGGGTCTAATACTTTTGCCAGTACAAAATACTGGCCATCCTCCATTATGGAGATGCATGAAAACATTTTTACTGCTCTAAATATTTTTTGTAAATCTACTGTGCTAACCTTTCCTATTTGATGCAATCTAGGACCAAAATGAAAGTTATTTTGAGAAATCGGGTTGCAGAGAATTGCAATGTCCAAACTTTGCTGTGGGTTAGTTATCAGGATGTTGTGCATATTACATACACAGATTTTTTTCCTCATGAAATATGTTTTGGGATTTCTTTTTCCTCAGTAGAGGTGCTTCTGACCCTGAAATCTTCTAAAGGCAGCTGCCTCTTTTTTAAAAAAAGAAGAAGACTGATTTCTGTTTAGTATTCATAGACATGGCACACTTAACTTGCAAACTCATAATTAATTATTAAAATTATTAATTATTGAAAGCAGTCAGTAAGCCAGTTTATCTCTTTAAGCCCAACTCCCTCTTTATTTCCTGTATCTAAAGCTGTCAGAACTCAACACTTTGAATCTCTTCTTGCCTCAGGAAGAAATAATGGATTTAAAACGCTTTTGCTCGCAGGAGGATATTCCTTTGTAAGGGTGTCTGGTGATTGTGCTCTGCTCAGGACTTTACCATATGAAATTAAAATTTAGTAAAAGTGATTGAGATACTGTATTACACCCCAGTAGATTCCGTTTGTTGGCATCCACAGGATGAGTTCCAGAAAAGGCAAGATGGTGATCACATTAATGCCATGGAGGTCCATTGTTTATGTCAATTGAACATAAAAAACGAGCAGGCTCATTGTACAATCCCACTGCTTCAGCTACTAAATTTAAAATTATTACCATATTGCCTACACCTTTCCAGCTTTCAGTAAAAAATAATAATAATCTGTATATCAGAGTTATTAGCAACCTCATCTATCTTCAGGTAACACGATTTTCCAGAATAAAGTATATTAACCCCCCTGCAATTCAGTGACACTTTGACATTCACCGATTTCCGAGGCAGGTGAATAGCTTAGGTTGTTTCTGTCTCCTTCAAAATATATTAAGCTTGTCATAAAAACTGGATTGTATGCTAATCACAAGTCTCTTTTTCTCTCTTTTAGTCTCCCAGAGTGAAAGAATCCTTACAGAACTCTGAGGTAAATTGTGAATCATAATATTACATAATATTAGAGATCTGCACTAAATCAGAGGTTCCCCATCTTGGCAAGTTGAAGATGCATGGATTTCCTGGCCGGCTGGGAGATTGCGAGAATTAAAATCCACGTGTTGTAAAGTTGCCAAGTTTGGGAACCCCTGCATCTGTTTGTGTAACAGAATAACTCGGAGCTGAATTTTTTCAAAATTGATCAATTGTGTGCCATTAAATTGTCATCAAAGTGTAAGCAACCACATAAGAACTTTTCCAGAATGATCTGTCTCTAACTTGGTTCTTCAGATCTTTCTTTCCAGGGTGACCCTATTGCTGATGAATCTACCTGCCTTGCTGTTGTTTTCCTTCCTTCCTTCCTTCCTTCCTTCCTTCCTTCCTTCCTTCCTTCCTTCCTTCCTTCCTTCCTTCCTTCCCTCCCTCCCTCCCTCCCTCCCTCCCTCCCTCCTTTTCCAGCATTATAGACATCTCTAGAGAGAGGCAGCTTTGCATTCGTTGGTGGATCATGTGCCAGCAAATCAGGGTTGACTCTTAGTGGCCACATAGGTAGATGTTATTCAAGATGTTCTATTCCCAGTTTGGTGTTTCAGACATTCCAGAGATGCACCATGGCTGCTTTAAGCATGTAAAAATGCAAGTAGAAAAATAGGGACCACTTTGCGGGGAAGGGAACAGCGTTCCGTGCGCCCTCTGCGTTTAGTCATGCCGGCCATATGACCACGGAGATGTCTTTGGCCAGTGCTGACTCTTCAGCTTTGTGATGGAGGTGAGCACCGCCCCCTAGAGCCAGAAATGACTAGCATGTATGTGCGAGGGGAACCTTTACCTTACTGTTGTTTATCCTGTTTTTTTTCCTTCCTCTTTCTTCCTTTCTTCCTGTCCTCCCCAGTAGGATGGGTTTTTCAAAAGAGCTGGGCTCTTCGATGCGTAGCCATCTCTTAAGGATGCTTCACTGATTTTCTGGGACATTGCAGAGGGTTGCAAAAGTGATCTCTTTGGATTCTGTGGTTCGGTGATAATGCCCACACTTTTGCTGGTTGTACAAATGCTGTTCGGACATCAGATTTGTTGATATTTTTTTTTTCAGATAGCTGGTGAAGATCCATCATTTACAGCTAGTCCTCGATTTACAACAGCTCTTTTAGTGCCCATTCAAAGTTACAACAGCACTGAAAAAAAGTGATTGTAACTGGTTTTCACACTACAACCCCTGCAGCATCTCCATGGTCATGTAGTCAAAACTCATGTTTATGGCGGTTGCTGTGTCCCGGGGTCATGTGATCCCATTTTGCAACCTTCTGACGAAGTTGATGGGGAAGACGGATTCACTTAATGACCGTGTGACCAACTTAACTTCAGCGCAGTGATTCACTTCGTAACTGTAGCAAGAAAAGTCGTAAAATGGGGCAAAGCTCACTTAACAAATGTTTTGCTTACGACAGAAATTTTGGGCTCAATTGTGGTCGTAAGTTGAGGACTGCCTGTACTGCGCTGTTGTATTTTGTTTGTTTGTTTGTTCATGCATTCATTTTGTTACAGCTGTTTCCATCCTCTGAGCCAACCGGCCCTTTGCTCAACCTCCAAGACCAGCCTGCTGCTCAACTACCTCAGCCTGCAGGTCAAGTTCCTGTACAACCTCCTGTTTCTGCCTCCGGTCCAGCTTCTCAGACCCCAGCAGCAGCAGCTCCTTCAGCAGCACAGGTAAGGCCCAGTGGGGAGGCTTAGACGACAACGGATAAAGTCTTTCCCTGTCCGGTCATATCCAATTCTAGGGGGCAGTGCTCACCTCCATTGGTTAGCTGAGGGAGCCAGCATTGTCTGAAGGCGCTTCTTCCATGGTCATGTGGCCAGCGTGGCTCTATCCCGAGGCACACTGAATGCTGTTAACCTTCCCATCGAAGTGGTACCTATTTATCTACTCTCATCTGCATGCTTTCAAACTGCTAGATCGGCAGAAGCTGGGACAAGTAATCGGAGCTCAGCCCATGAGCCATGGTGCCTTAAAGACTTAATGGCTTCCCAAATGAAAGGGAAAACTGGTTTCAAATCTGCTGAAGGGATTTCTTCTAAATAACTCCAAGCTTCCATTTATTTAGAAAACATTTCAGGTAGTCCCTGACTTAAAATCGGTCGCTTAACGACTGTTCAAAGTTATGACGGACTTCCTCTCAAAATCTGAACGTGACCCATTTTTGAAGTTTTAATGGCCACGCGCCCCATAGTCACGTTATCACATTTTGGGCTCACCTTTGTGGCCGTTTAGAGCATCACGTGACCATTTTTTGTGACTTTTTTTGCCAGTCACTGGCATTTATTTCCAGCAAAAGAAGATGTGGTATGTTTCTGCCACCCTGAACAGCTGCGAAAGATGGCCATTCCTACAGGTTTTGATTGAACAAATTTGGTAGTAATAGTATTAATAATAGCTGTAGTAATATTACAAATAATCCTTGCTTAACAACCCTAATTGGGACCAGCGATTCCATTGCTAAGTGGAGTGGTCATTAAGCAAAATACCACATGGCCAACCCCGCTTAGCTCCGATGCTCCCGATTGTGGTCATTCAACTAATCATTTACCACCATTAATTGAGATATCATGTGATCAGGACTTACAACTTCCAGCCGGCTTCCCCATTGACTTTGCTTGTTAGATGTCGTCTTGGAAGATCACAAATGGCAATTGTGACCATGAACTGTTGCAAACAGTTATAAATATGAAAGAGTTGCCAAATCATCACACGACCAAGGAGATGCTGCAACAATCGTAAGCGCAAGGATTAGCCCTAAGTCCCTTTTTTCAGTGCCTTCATAACTTCAAACAGTTGCTAAATGAGTGGCCGTTAATCAAGGAACTACTTGTATCAGTATAATAAATTTGTCTAAGCAAGGCAGTTTTTAAGTGAATTTACCCCCATTTACCCCATTGATTTTGCTTGTCAGAAGGTCACAAAAGGTGATCACATGACCCCAGGACATTTATGAAACCATCATAAATGTGAATCAGTTGCTAAGCATCTGAATTTTGACCGCGTGACCCTGGGGGATGCTGCAACTGTCATAAGTATGAAAAGTGGCCATGCGTCATGTTTTTCCAGTGTTGTTGTAACTTTAAACAATCAGTAAATGAAAAAGTTGTAGGTTGAGGACTACCTGAAATTTGTCCGCACAAATTTCAAAACTTGCAATATATAAAACCAACCTTCCAAATAACAATATCAGTAGGAAAAAAATCATTATTTTTGATAAAGACTGGAAAGTTCTGATTACATGATATACCATTGTTACTCTTCCCTCTCCTCCTCCTCACCTCCTTTTTAGCATCTCACCGCTGCGTCTCATCCAGCAGGTTCAACTGATACTGGGATCCTAATTCCCATTGTCCCAGCTAGGCTTTCTTGACCTAGCTTGGCTATTATTTTTGTTTATTTTTGTTTATTTTGTTTGATATTATTTTGTTCCACACTAATGGATTATGTGCAGCTGTTCATTCATTTTCAATGGGCCTTCTGAAGGATTTGTTAAAAACCAAAATTAATAAAAACAAAAACAAATCAAGGTTCTTTCTGTGCCAAAGGTTAGAATGTGTCAAATCACACACTGCAGCCCGGGACAGAATAAATAAATGCTGCATGCTGATAGGGCATAGGGTCAAAATCCAGGCAGTTGAGAATAACACAACAAAAAAACCCCTTTCTGAATATTCTTCCAAATTTTATGGATTGATCAGATGCTGGGAAAAATATATTAATCGGGCAAAAACATTAAAACCCAGGAAGTTTTCAGTCTACACATACACAACAATACATTAACTGTATTGATCAATATATCATACATTTTAATATAGGCAAGCTTAATAGTACCAATCATATCTCTTAATACCCACATTCACATTAAATCAAAATCCTTCCTTGCTTATTTTCAACATTTTAATAAAAAATTATTTAAAAAAACCCAGGAGGAGTTCATTTGGGTTCAATTGAGGACCACCTCTGTTTATTTATTTCTTAGCCTGCCTTTAAAATGATCAACTTGGTCTCTTAGTTTTTTGTGAAGGTAAATATATCATTACAGATAATCCTTGACTGTTTGTTTAGTGACTGTTCAAAGTTACAAAAGCACTGAAACAATGACTTACGACCAGTTTTTCACGTTTACTATCGTTGGAGCAGCCTCAGGGTCACATGATCAAAATTAGGCGTTTGGAAACTAGCATGTACTTACGAGAGTTATATTGTGATCACCATTCGCAACCTTCCCAGCCGGCTTACCACAAGCAAAGTCAATGAGAAAGCCAAATTCGTTGAAGGTTCACACGTTTCATTTAACAACTGCAATATTCACTTAACAACCAGGTCAGAAAGGTCATAAAATTGGGGTGGGCACACATCACTTAATTGTCTTGCTTAGCAATGGAAATTTTGGGTTCAGTTTTAATCATAAGCTGAGGTCTACCTGTGACTCTTTGCTTTCGTGGATTAAAATAAACACACCTCTTTTTCTCTTTTGATAAGGCACCTCCTGCACCTACAGCACAAGAAGAGCCCAAAATCCCAATAAGTCTCGTTCTACGATTAAGGTAAGCAGGCTAGGTATGAGGGAAGGCTAAACTGGTCTAGGGGCAGGGATGCTGGACTAGGAATGAGAAGATCCAGGTTCTGATGTTGCTGTTATCCATTCAGTTGTGTCTGACTCTTGGCGATTCAATGGCCCAGGTCTCTCCACATCTTTCGATCTTTGGGTTGCTTCTTTGGGTTGTTCTTTGCTCTGGATGGTGTCAGCTTTGATGGTGTCCAGCCACCTGTCCTCGAGGGACCCGTTTTCCTTTGATCATCATTAACTCTTCCAAACATAATTGCTTTTTCCGGGGAACTCCCCTGCATGATGTGGCCAAAGCAGTTGAGACACAGTTTTGTGATTTTTGCCTTCCAGTGACATGTCTGGTGTTACGCGCTCCAGAACCTTTGCTCTCCAAGGAATACGCAGGAGCTTTCTCCAGCACCGCAGCTCAAATGAGTCGATTTTCTTCCTGTCTTTATTTTTTAAGGTCCGGCTTTCACAATACAGGAAGCTGTGGTTGTTATCCTCCCTGAGCCATACAAGCTCACTGGGTGATCCAGGACCAAGTCCCTCTCTTTTACAAAAACCGGGAAATTAACAAACAAAAACAAAAACCAACTGTCTACCAGTCTGTGCTGGACCAATGACCATTTTGCGATCAGATGATTAGGGCTAATAAGTTCTATTTTATTCTATTCGTGTGATATAGATTTACAGCACTCTGATTCTGGATCAAATGTCTAGCACTCAAAATGTCTGCTGGGTGGATTCTGAGCTCAAAATAAGATTCCTCGCATTGTGTGGTTTCATGAGGAACTCAGGATAAAACAAAATATTTTGTTCCATGTGCCTGTGAAATCCTTGCTAGAGGGAATAATTATCCCTCCCTTTGCCATCATTCATCCTAGACCTGAAAGTGCAGGTAGTCCTTGACTTACACCACAATTCAACACAAAATTTATGTTGCTAAGTGAGTTTGTTAAGTGAATTTTGCCCCACTTTCGGTGACTAATTCGAGGACTACCTGTAATGCGGTATAGTATAGGAGAGTTTGGGTTGGATAAAATTAATTGTAGATTGTTCCTCAGATGGTGATTCAATAGGCCTGCCTGAGGAATAAACATGGTTTTGTATTCCTTGCAGAATGTGATTTAATATAACACAGCTGTTGATAACATATAACCGTGTCTCTCCACCCTGACAGGAATTCAAAAAAGGAGCTGAATGACATCCGATTTGAATTCACACCTGGAAGAGGTGAGGGGATGAGAAAAACACTCTTCTGCAGCCTGTTGGTGACAGTATTTTGTTTGGTGACCCTATGCTGATTTGGTGGTGGTGGTGGTGAATGTGCCAAATTTGCCAGTTGAAAACAGATTCTCTAAATATGGAGCAAAGATCCTGTCCCATCTTAGAGCAAATAAGGAAATATCTCGAATTTTCTGAAAAATGAATCCATAGGCTTGATGGATCTTTTCTGAGTACAGGCTCCCAAAACGTTTGAAAGATGGGCTGTTGGCTTGAAAATAAGAGTAAATCCGTTTGTACATACATTTCATAACAAAGACAGACGCTAAAATCTTTGTGATGTGCCTTTGATTTGGGATTTAATTTGAAAATGCAACTTCTCAGAGGCTCCGGGTCTTCCAGATGCCTTACTTGCATGACCATTTCCCATCTTGGCTGAGGATTATGGGAATTATAAATGGGGAACTATAGATGGGGATATCCTGTGAATATTACCTGGTGCTGTACAGCTTCCTTTACCTTTCCAATTCATCAGCCACAGCCCAGTCTCTCATGAAACATTGCAAACCTTTGCGGGGAGTCTGTTAAAAAAAGGAATATTCTTGCTTCCTGCCACAAAATGTCCAAAGCAGTTTATAATAAAGGCAAGATAATATACAATATATAGGCAGTCCTCATTCGGTTTCACTGTAAGTTTGAACAGCCGCTGAATGAGCGCTCATTAAGACCAGTTGTTCAGCCTACTTTAAGCTTACAGTGGCACCGAATGAAGAGACTTACAACCGGTCCTCAAAATTGCTACCATTGCAGAGGCCTTGTAGTCACATGATTGTGATTTGGGCACTTGGCAACTATTGTGCAATTTAGACAGTCACTATGTCTGTCCCACAGTCAGTTGATTGCCAGATTGTGACCTTCGCTGTCATCCTCTAATCAACAGAGTCAGTAGGGAAGTCTGCAAAAGGATACAAGTTGTGATTGTGTCCTGTCTCACTTAATGACAGCAACTAGAAGTACAGTTATAAGTCAGCAAGGTCATGTGAGTTCCACTCTGCTGCCACATTGCTCAGCAACATAATTGCCAGTCCCAATTGCCTTCATTAAATGAGGACTATAGATATTCCTTGATAGCCATTATTGAACCTAAATTTTCTGTTGCTAAGCAGGGCAATTGTTAAGTTTTGCCCCATTTTGTGACCTTTTTGGGGTACAGATGTCAAGCAAATCACCACAGTTGTTAAGTGAATCATGCGGCCATTAACCTAATCTGGCTTCCCCCATGGACTTTGCTCGTTGGAAGCCAGCTGGGAAGATCACAAAAGGTGGCCACATGACCCCGGGACAGTGCAATTGTCATAAATACATGCCAGTTGCCAAGCAACTAAAGTTTGATCACATGACCGTGGGAATGCTGCATCAGTCGTACATGTGAAAACTGGTCAGAAGCTCCCCCCCCTTTTTAACTTTGAACAGTCACTAAATGAATGGTTGTAAGTCGAGGACTACCTGTACCTGTAAAACAAAAAATTAGATAGAATTAGTTACCTCCGGTGTATTAATGCCAAATTCAAAGATAGCATCTAGTACTGATTTATCTGTCTATAAAACAAACACCGTTTCTTAATTATGGTCTTTCCAGACACTGCAGATGGAGTATCGCAAGAACTCATCTCGGCTGGACTTGTGGATGGCAGAGATTTAGTCATAGGTAATGTAAGCCTTACTGAAAAAAAAAATCACTTAATTTTCATCCCTGTGCTAGTTTTGTTGCTTTATTTTGCTTGCATACACAGCAGAACAAGCTGACCTTCCTTTTGCTTGTATTTTCTTGGCTGGTGCTGTAGGGAAATTTGTTCATAAAGCTTAGATGCCCATCACTGAGTGTGTGTCCCCTGTTCTTTCAGTTGCTGCAAACTTGCAAAAAATTGTTGAAGAGCCTCAGACGAACCGATCGGTCACCTTCAAGCTGGTATTTATATTTTTTTCCGCTTACTACTCAAATCTTTCTAAAAAGTTGCTTCCGCTGTCAGCCTCTTTTGGGCAAATGCTGTGTTTATTCAGCTCAACAAAAAAATGTTTGCTCTCTGCATATATTAAGCACTGGATTAAAGCTGGTTTATTTCCGGACATCAAATGTGCTTGGATTTAGTTGAATGCCAGACATGTTTTTATATCTTTTTGTTCAGCTGGTTTTTGTTTCTAGCTTTGTAAATGTAGATCGGCTTTCCTTTATTGGGTGCGTTTTAGATTTGTGGACTTCATGCCCTAGGATATTTCAACCACCGTTGTCACTGCTGGGGATTCAGTTTGCCAAAGTCCATAGATCTGGAAAATGCCCCAAATGGAGAAGACAGTATAACAAAATAACAGAGCTGGAAGGGTTGTTGGAGGTCTTCTATCCCCTGCTCAAACAGGAGACCCTGCACGGTTATGGACAAATGGCTGACCAATGTCATCTTGAAAACTTCCAGTGATGGAATATCCACAACTTGTGGAAGCAAGCCATTCCACTGATTAATTGTTCTCACTGTCTGGAAGTTTCTCCTTAGTTCTGGGTTGCTTCTCTCTTTAATTGGTTTCTTTTCATTGCTTCTTGTACTATCTTCAGATGTTTTGGAGATTAAGTGACTTCCTTTTCTTTATGGCAGTCCTTCACATTTTGGAACTCTGCTCTCATGTCTCCCCTAGTTCCTCTTTTCATTACGTTTGCAAGCATACCCAGTTCCTGCAACCGTTCTTCATATGTTTTGGCCTTCAGTCCCATAATCATCTTTGTTACTCTTGTCTGTACTATTTTTAGAGTCTCAACATCTTTTTTTACATCATGGCGACCAAAACTAGATGCAATATTCCAAGTGTGCTCTTACCAAGGCATTATCACTTCACGTTATCTTAATTCTATTCCTCTGTTAATGCAGCCTATGTTGGCTTTTTTGGCAGCTGCAGTACACTGCTGGCTCATATATAAGTGATTGTCCACTTAAGACCTCTGTAGATCTTTCAAAAAACCAGAGTTAACAAATATTAGCCCCTCTAATAATGCTGTGCTAAGTCTTTTCTACCTAACCACCACTGACAGACTAAAGGAAATTGCTGGCTAGTTTTGAAGTGTGCTATAGGTCAGTGGTCACCAACTGGTGGGCTGCGGCCCACTGGTGGGCCATGAGGAAATTTTGGTGGGCTGCAGAGAAATCTCACCCCCAGAGCACCCCCATCCAAAGCAATTAATCCAGGCTGTGCAGAAACACAAGGCTGCTCAGCCCACATGGCCCACGGGAACCTTCCCCGCCCACTCACTCCTTACCCGGCAAACTTGCCTGCTAAGTTGCTATTTTTCCTTTTTTCCAACCATCAGCTGTTCTGCTGTGCCGGGAGATTTAAATTAGCTAGGAAGTAGGAAATGGTTGGATTTCTTGCTTTCTAGCTGAGCACAGCCGAACCTCCCTTAGGACTAAAGGTTAGCTTGCAAGCAGATTTAGTGTAGACTCATGCCAAGCAAATTTGAGAGACTGAGCTAGCCGATGATAGATAGATAGATCACTGAATGAATCTGTGATTCTGTGAGCAACTCAATCTGCCTGCTTTGCCTGATTTTGGATAAAAGTTGCTCTTTTTTAAATAAAAAATTCAGTATTTGCATACATGGTGTGTTGTGAGTTAATTTTGTGAGTTTGCTTGCAAGCAAATGTTACGTGACAGACTGAGCTAGCCAATGGCAGATAGATAGATCTCTGAATGAATCTGTGATTCTGTGAGCAACTCAATCTGCCTGCCTGCTTTGCCTGATTTTGGCTAAAAGTTGCTCTTTTTTTATAAAAAATTCAATATTTATATAAATATTTATAATATTTACATGCAAGCCATGCCCAGCCAGTCACATTACCACCAAGGCACACCCACAAATTAGGCCACGCCCACAGAACCAATTAGTGGTCCCTGGGATCTAAAATTATGAGTTTGGTGGTCCCTGAGATCCTAAAGGTTGGCAACCCCTGGTATAGCTAGCCCTCACTTAACGCTGACACTTGGGACCAGAAGCTCGATCACTAAGTGATGATGTCATTAAGTGCAATGTCATGTGACTGTGCTACTTAATGATAACAGTTTCGACAACCCTAGTTGTCATTAAGTGAGGGTCTCATGTGACCATGACTTGGGGCTTCCCCATTGATTTTGCTTGTTGAAAGCTGGCAGGAAAGGTCACAAATTTCAGTCATGTGATCCCCATGGTCATGTCCAGGCACGCAGCAACCACTAGGCTGCCATAACTACAAGGCTACAACTATGAGACATCCTGGAAGGATGGGTGTGTGGTGAATGAAAAAGGAATGAGGATTGGTCAGAAGCATTTGAACTGGGTTCGATTGGGAAAGACTTAATGCACTAAAGCAGCCATGCAAAATCCACAACAAACAGAAATCGACATCCTCGTTTAAGAAGTTACTGGTCAGCAAAGATTTTTGTTTTAAGTCATCCATTGTAGGAGAAGAGTGAGCAGAGATGAAGGTAGAGTTCAGCACATCATCAGCTTAGAATTGTTATTGTAAGAGCTGAACCCGAGGGAGGAGTCAAACATGTCATCAGTCTCAAGTCTCTTTGTGCCCGTAAGAGGTCTAAGTCCAGCTCACCTTGAATCCTGTTTACTCTTATCTACCGCCAGTTTACTTTTACTGTTGATAGTTCAATTTCTTGTAGACAGCATTAGCGTAAAATAAACCTGTATTTGTTTGAAATGTCTGGACTTCCTGATTTTCCCGTGCTTGGCAGTTACATCACCACAAAGGCAATCCTTTTTGAAATTTGTTGACCTTAGCTGTCACCTATTTAATACTGAACTTTAGCTGACTAGATTCTTGCGTGTTAAATCCTTGAACTTCAGTTTACCGTATGGTCACGATCCTTTGCATCTAACTATAATTTAGTCCTTGGTGCTCTCTGAACTTGCTTTCTTGCAGATACGATTTCTGGCAGCATCACTTGGACTATGTCAGTGGTAACATCACTAGCACTGATGATGTTATTTAATTTGGGTAGTGAAACATCTGCAAGAAAATAGCCAAGCTCAGGGAGCACCAAGGACCCCTTATTTCAACCCTGAGTTGTAAATATTCTCCTTTATTAATCTAGTCAAATAATTCAAGATTAATGTCAAGCACAAAGGATCGGGACCATACATTCAGTTGCAGTTCAGAAATAATTTATTGGCCAAGTTTATATACAAGAATCTAGTCCAGGGGTCGCCAACCTTTTGGACCTCAGGGACCACCAAACTCATAATTTTAAATCCCGGGGACCACTAATATGAATTTTCACTGCTGACGGCTTGCTGACATTGGTGTGGGGGAGAGAGAGAGAGAGAGATCTGATCTAACCTCTTTCTCTCTCCCTCCCTTCCTCCCTCCCCCCCCCTCATACACACACACACACACACAAATACACAGAGGCAGTTGGGATTCAAATTTCTTAACAATTGGTTCTGTGGGTGTGTCCTAACTTGTGGGTGTAGCTTGGTGGTCCTGTGACCGGCTGGGCATGGCTTGTATATAAATATTATAAATATGTATATAAATATCAGCAAATAGCAAAGCAGGCAGGCAGATTGAATTGCTCACAGAATCACAAATTCATTCAGAGATCTGTGAGATGGGCCATGCGGGTGGCGCAGCCTTGTGTTCCTGCGCAGCCTGGATTAATTGCTTTGGGGGGTGCTCTGGGGCTGAAATTTCTCTGTGGGCCACCAAAATTTTCTCATGGACCACCAGTGAGCCATGGCCCACTGGTTGGTGACCGCTGATCTAGTCAACTGACGTTCAGGACTGAACTGGCGCAGAGAAGGGTCAATTAAATTCTAGTTGGACTTAGACCGTATGTGGCAACATAACAATTCTAAGCTGATGACCTACTTAGCTCCCCCCACCAGCTCTGCCTGCTCTTCTCCTAGATTCATTATTTAGGGTGAAAGAGTATATTTGAGCTGCTTGGGAATATGTTCTGAAGACTAGAAAATATTAGTGATAAGGCTGAGGGGAGTGGGAACATACTTCCACCCCAAAAAAAACAGAATTTCACCAGGATCTGTGAAGCAAAGACTTGCAAAGGAACTAGTTTCCTGACTCACAAGACAGTTTATTCTTTTAAAGGTTTCTCAGAATATCCACTTTAATGGAGGCAAATCTCACAGCCCGAGTGTAATTTTTCACTTACTACAAAACTTGGGGATTCTTTATTTGTAGTTCCGTTATCCCACTCCATCAGCCCCGTCAGGATTGGAAAGTCATGTGAATCTGCACTATTTTTATCTTAAAGCGATACAGGTAGTTCTGGATTTACAACAGTTTGTTTAGTGACAGTTTGAAGTTACAATGGTATTTTTAAAAAGTGACTTTTTCACACTTAACAATCATTGCGGCATCCCCATGGTCATGTGGATCAAAATTTGGACACTTGGCAACTGACATGTATCTATGACGGTTGCAGGGTCCTGAGGTCATGTGATGCCCTTTTGAGACCTTCTGATAACCAAAGTCAGTGGGGAAACCAGGTTCGTTTAACTTACTAACTTTACTACTAGTATGATTCACTTAACAACTAGGACAAGAAAGGTTTACTTAACAACTGTCTCACTTAGCAAGATAAATTTTGGGCTCAAATTGTAGTCATAAGTTGAGGAATACCTGTAGTTATGCAGTCTTGCAAACCTGAATGTGTGTCATCCCTCCCTTTTTTTATCTTCATGAAAACTAGGCAAGATCTTGTCGGAGAGGTTTTCTTAGTTTACATTCCTGATCTGGATTCATTTTCTCTTTTTTACCTGATTCTGGTCATGATTGTAGCTTTGCCTCCTTTCCCCCAAGGCCATTCTCTCTGTCCTTTAGATGTCCTAGTAAAATAATGGGTTTTGTCTCCTTGCCTTTCAGGCATCAGGCGTGGAAGCATCCGAAATCCCCGATGATGGCAAACTTATTGGATTTGCTCAGCTCAGCATCAATTAAAACAACACTCCCCTCCACTTATGGTCACAACCCATAGGTGCAACATACGAACACTTCTGTTGGCCAAAAAAGCAAAACCACTCCTGCCAAAGAATCAAAACGACAGGCCCTCGTTCTTAGAAGCTTTAACTTCATTTGTTCCCAAGTAGCATCAAGGAGGTCTACAACACTACTGCCTTGGAGGCATTTGGCTTCTGTTCCACCCACCTGCTGTTTTTTTGCGTTTCCTGCCTCTCAATTTTACCACTCTCCCTCCCTCCCTCCCTTCTCTCCAACCCTCCCTCCCTCCCCTCCTCCCTCCCTCCCCCTTCTCCCTCCCTTCCTCCCTTCTCTCCTTCCCTTCTCCCCTCTTTTTCTCCTCTCCTTTCTTTTCCCCCCCTCCCTTCCTTCTCTCCTTCCTTTCCTCCCTATCTTGCTCCTCTCCTTTCTTTTATCCTCCCTCCCTCCCTTCTTTCTCTCCTTTCCTTCCCTTCCTCCCTCTCTTGCCCCTTCCTTCCTTCCTTCCTTTTTTCCTCCCTCCCTTCCCCCGCATGCTTATACTTATTATTGCCTTAACTCAGCCTTCCCCAAATGAGTGCCCACCAATTAGGCTGTGCCTACAACTCTTGGCTTTATAACCAAGAGGGCTGGGAATTCCAGGGGTTGTTGGGATATATACCAGAGGACATCTGGTTGGGAATGTCTGCCTTAACTATTTAAAAACTAAACAAAAATAGAAACATTACTACTGAGTACGAAAGAAGGGTTTCGCTGCTCTTAATAATTGTCCTGATGTGATGGGTTGGATCATTTTTGCCCGGCTGGTAAATAGCAAAGACATTTTGATTTGTGGTCCATCTAACTGGACAGGTATCTTTTTAAAAAAAGGAAGCTGTTGTGGAGTGTCAGAATACAGGTTGAATTTATTATGGAAAACTGAGTGAAGTCTTAAATAAGTGGAACCAACCCCTTGGTTTAAGCAACCTTTTCTATATTCAGGGCACAGAAGGAATTGCTTGGCCTGAGATAAAACTAGCCTTAATTTTTCTCTTTCTAGTTGCAAACACGTTATCGGTGAAGAAACGTCATGTTTCTGTGTAGCTGTGTTTCCTCCATCCTCAATTGGCTGTCTCACTGGGCCTTCTTCCCACTCACCCTATGCTTGTAGACTTCCAATGTAGACACAATGGTTGAAACATCTGGTGCCAAAACTATTTTGTTCATCATAATCTTAGCAGCTTTGACAATTGCAGGATGGATAGACGGGAGCAATTCTGGTGCAAGATGCAGAAACCATATGTAGTAACTGGCCACCCATCAGGCCAAAGAGAGGATTTTGCAGCATCCAAACTAGAAGATGTCCTATTCCAAATACCCGTATTGTGTACATTTCATCATCCCTCTCTTATTTCATTCTGGAAGTTGCTTATGCTGAATTGCTTATCTGGATAAAAAGGGAGAATGGCACAGCCAGCACAAATATTCCTGAACACGGAACTTTTTTTAAAAACAATTCAGTCTTTCAGTTTTATCATTTGGCTATTGGGCTACCACTCTTCCGCAAACGTTCCTCAAAAATCCCTTGGTGGAAAACAATTTTCTCTTATTTTCCACCAAGGAAAATCTACCCATAATCCTGAAGTGATTTCCAACTTCCTTAAAATTGTTGCAATCTGATGATGAATCCTCAGAAAATCTGAGGTTCTGATATTTCCCCAAAATGTTCTGCAGAAGATTTAGGGTGCGGCCTATCTGATACTGACATCTTGCAGAAGTATCTCTGTCAGTCTATATATTTTTCTCGTCCTTGCGGTTGTCTCTGCAACTGGTTTTTGGTGAAGAGATTCCTGTGTAAGTAGACTATTGAGATTGTCTCGCAAGTTGCTAGGAGTAGTTAAGTCCATCAGGTGTGGTTCAATGTGTGACCATTCATAAAACCAGATGTCCTTTGCATGTGGTCAGAGTGGAAATTGATCATATGGACTGGCCATTAGAAGGTCCGTAACCATGAGGCTTTCTATCACTGACCACTGCAGGTGGTTTCCTAATTCCCATTTTAATCTCCAAAAAACCTCCATCCTTTTCATTAAAAATCCTTATACCTTTCTTACGTCCTTCCTTCATGGACTGGTACATATGAAACTGCCCCCATTCAGTTTTTACAGCAATAAATGAAATTGCCAGTTAAAGACAAACCTGGCCAATCAATGCTTGGAGCAATTTAGTCTCTTTGCTGTACTGCTTGGAATTTGTGTTGGTTTTTTTTAGTAATACTCTGTTCACATATCAAAAGTTTGGTCAACATAGGGTAACTGAAGCCACTATAGCTCATATTTAGTGTTTGTTTTTTAAGACATTATTAGTATCTGGGGTTTGTTTTTTTCTTTCCGTTGTTTTGGATTTTTAACCTATAAATTATATATTTTGTTTGGGAAAAAAAGAAACATTTATAATGCACTATGTGAACAATAAAATGGTGTGGATTATTCTTGCCCTCCTAGAACAGCCTCTTGCCCCCTCTAGCTTTTGTGTATCACTGCTTAGCTTTGAAGTATTTTATACATCCACATTGTTTTCACCTTAATATTAATTTGCATAGCAAACCAATGGAATTAAGTCTCATCCCTGGATGCAGAGTTTCAGTAGGTATAGAGTATGGGCCCCAGTGAAGTGATTATGAACTGTTTTATATAACGCCCCCTTCCTCCTCCTCCTCTTCCTCCTCCTCCTCTTGTTTCAACTACCATGGTTGAACCACCATGACACTTAAGCTTCTAAACCTGGTTTCTAACTCAGGTTAAGGACAGTAATAAATGCCCTCACAGCATGTTGTGGAAGACTGGGAGGGGAGCTATTATGCCCATCTGTGTCCACGTTGAATCTCTGAGAGGGGTGAAGTTAGCGCCTCACACTTGCTCTCTCAGGGTAAGCGGAAAACACGAAGATTGGGAATCTCAAATCTTCTGACGCAATAAATATCCTCTCCAAGCAGCAATGAAAGCTCGATTTCCTTTATTGCTTAAATGTATTTATTGTTCACCTCTAATTTTTGTGTTGGCTAGATCTGCTCATTAACAGAACTGCTCCAGATGTGGACATCTATTGAAGAAACGATTTGAAAATGAGAAATGTTTAGACACCAGTCATGGGGTGGGAAGGGGAGGAAGTTGAAAAAAAAGTACTGGTTGGGCTGTGCTCGTGTGTGTGTGTGTGTGTGTGTGTGTGTCTGTCTGTCTGTCTGTCTGTCTTACGTGTGACCTCCCAAAACTTCCAAATTTTTCCACCCTTGGCGCTTGGTGGCTTATGAGCAAGCTACGGTACATGTTTGAATGAACCCTGGAGGTCATTTTCTTGATTTAAAACCCTCCAGGAGGGGCAGAAGTCAACCATTCTTGGTCAACTGTTTGGGATAGACCTCACCTGGATGAGAGAAGCAGCTCTCGGAGGCTCCATGAGACAGTGGTCTCCCCAGACTTCTGCTTCTGATTGGCCAGAAGTTCTTTGGAGCCAGTGATGTTATTGTCACTACAGTGCACAGCCCTAGTCCTAATATCCATGCCCAGGTATGATCATGTGGAAAGAGGATCTCTTGCTGAAATGGGGTGTGTGTGTGCATGGCCCTGAATTGGAGTACCCCGAGATGGCAGATGAGCAGCATGTGGAAAAAAAAAATAGCCATTTTATTCCATCCCATCTTCAGCTACAGAAACCAAATCATTATGGTACAGTATTAAATAATTTGGCCTGCATGCTGCGCGTAACTTTGAATCCACTGTATCTTGATGCAGTATCTATTTATTTATTCATTCATTCCTTCTTTACTTTCTCTGTCTAATCCAGGTCTAGCAGACAAGAATATCCCTAATGACTGTTCCCGTGTATTATTATATTAATGATTATTTTAATGATCCAGAACTGCTTTGCTACTAGATTTCTAGGCCTGTTATCTCTTAATAATGAATAGTATTTTCTTTCTTTTCCTTTTTCCTCCCTTTTTGGATACTAGAAATGCTAGGCAACTATTTTATTCTTGAGGTTCAAAAGTGCCAATGATCTTTGTTGTTGTTGTTTGGTAGTTTAGAAATTATTTCTAACCTTAGCAACCCTCATGGATCAGAGGGTTTTTATTTTGGGTAAATTCTGAACTTGAACCTAGAAATCGGTTTGTATTTTTTTAAACTTAATTAATAGCCTTGAGGAGGGTGGTGTATTAATATAAAAGGAACCTCTACACAATTTGGTGTACTGTAGATTTTAACGAAAGATGTAAAATATTCAGCCTTTTTTCCCCTTTGATTTTGTATTTTATTGCATGTCATTTCTCTAATTTTTAATCAATAAAAAGACTTGTCCATTATTTTTGGGAGTTGGTTTGTGTTAATATTCTGTTTTTCTGCAAATATCGCAAGTAATATACCACATAGCACCCTCTCACATGGGAAATAGGCACGTGGCATCTTATTATAAATAGCTAAATTGTAATACTTTATTTAAAAATGCTGTTGATCTGGTAAATACGGCACTGGTTAAAATCAGAATATTTAAAACTTTATATTGCCCGTTTCTTCCAGGCAGGAACCATTTAAAAGTAGCCCTCAACTTACAACTATTCTTTTAGTGACTGTCGGAGGTTACAGTGACACTGAAAAAAAGTGATTTATCATTTTTCACACTTAAAACTGTTGCAGCATTCCCATTATGATCAAACTTTGGACGCTT
The DNA here is from genome assembly GCF_900518735.1 of Pseudonaja textilis. The sequence continues at coordinate 1,691,808 of NW_020769416.1, read as the reverse complement.
GGCAACTGGCATGTACTTGTGTTGGTTGCATTGGCCCAGGGTCATATGATGCCCGTTTGCGATCTTCTGATAAGCAGAATCACTGGGGAAACCAGATTCACTGAACTAACTTAACCTCAGTGTTACTAACTTAACCTCAGTGATCCGCTTCACAACTGTGGCAGAGAAAGGTTATAAAATGGGGTAAAACTCACTTAACCATGTTCTTGCTTAGCAACATAAATTTTGGGGTTAACTGCGGTCATAAGTCAAGGACTACCTATATGTACCATATTTTCCATAAAAAATAATACTTTGAATTGTACACATTCGATTGCCTGACTTCAGTAACTCAGTTGCATTGATCCAAACGAATTACTTCACGGCGTATTATCCCTGCAAGCAAAGAGGATGGCCTGCTGGGAATGTAGGTTGGAGGAATGGCACCAATCATACTTTCTTTCTCCGGATTTCCCAATTCAATAGACGCTTTAATGCTTGAAGGGGTGTGGATTTCAACTCCCAGAATTCCCCAGTCAGTATTGAAGCCCACACGTCCCCAACCAGCCAAGGTTGAGAAACTCTGCGGTAGATAGGCATGGATTGAAGGGACGATGGATGCTCACAGCATCTGGGACCCATAAGAAAACTGGAGAGAGAGGCTACTTTGCAAGCCTTTCTAGAGCAGGGGTCTCCAACCTTGGCAACTCTAAGACTTGTGGACTTCAACCCTGGGAGTCTTAAAGTTGCCATGGTTGGAGACCCCTGCTCTAGAGGACTTGCAACTCATTTGCCTCAGCTAACTGTGTCCTAAGTCTCGACACTCACGTTTTTCTTGCCTAGGGTAAATAAGCTGGAAATTGCAACCAAGCAAGGGCCTGAACGTGGCATGGAAATTGGTTCTTAAAATCTTGCCCAAAATTAGCAAATCATGGTTTAAACAAGACTGATGGATTGAGTGATCAATGTGTGATCTTCAAGACAATCTGTCTCTTAACCTTTAAGATCAATGTCTTCCAACAGTTCGGCCATCACGTATACAGCTGAATCCCTCCATTCTACTGCCAGTTGTATTTCTTTCTTTCTTTCTTTCTTTCTTTCTTTCTTTCTTTCTCTCTCTCTCTCTTTCTTTCTTTCTTTCTTTCTTTCTTTCTTTCATCATACACTCCACCACCAGGGTGCTGGGTGTTTGTAATGATTGGTTGGTTTATTGATTTATGTATCATCAAGTTGGTGTTAACTCTTAAGAATCACACTTTCTCCATAACGAAATCTCCCAACCTGGTCCTTCAGTTCCTCAATAGGCACATCCATTGACACTGTCACACCTGCCTTCCTGCTGGTTGCCTTTCCCGGCACTATATACTTCTCCAGAAAGCAGGATCTTCACATCGGTCGTTGGTGTTCACTCTAGCGACATATCCACATGTAGTGTCTAGTGAAAAGAAGGACCAGGGGTGACATGATAGCAGTGTTCCAACATCTAAGAGGCTGTTTCATATATTCTCCAAAGCACCTGAGGGCAGGACAAGAACCCATGGATGGAAACTCATCAAGGAGAGAAGCAACCTAGAACTAAGGAGGAATTTCCAGACAGATCAATTAACCAGTGGAACAACTTGCATCCAGAAGCTGTGGATGTTCCGACACTGGAAGTTTTTAACAAGAAATTGGATAACCCTTTGTCTGAAGTGGTGTAGGGTTTCCTGCCTAAGCAGGGGGTTGGACTAGAAGAACTCTAAGATCCCATCAAATTCTGTTAATTCTGGGTGTGTGTGTTTTTTAAAAAAAATTCTTGGTATAACTTCTCCAGTATGATCTGTTGCCAACCTGATTCTTCAGATTATTTCAATGGTGCACTAATTGCTTTTCTAATTAAGCCATCTCTCTTGATCCTGGTTGTCTTCTACTTCTCCAGAGAACTAGCATGGTTTTGCACATAGCCTTTAAGTTTCCTATAACATGATTTATAAGTGATGTATAAACCCTGTGACTATATAAGTTGTCCCAGGTTAGTAAGCCATCAATTATATTACATCATCAATTATATTACACACACACACACTCAAAATCCCATCACCTCTCGTTTCCTTGACTAAATTCTTCAGTCTACCACTCCTGTGAAAAACAGACCTCTCTCTTCAAATAAATACTCTTAACATTTCTGAGACTGACACCTCTCTTACTCTGAGGCTGTCAATCTTTTCCAATTTGCGTCACTTTTGACGGGCCTTTATGAGCTTTGCTCTCGTTGGCTGTCCAAGCTGCAAAGTTGGCAATTAATCTTTTACACAACTTGTGGTTGTAAAAGTGTAACATGTCATGTATTAAGACTATTAGCAAAGAGCTTAATGAATACCATCCCTGCACTTCGCTTGAGTGCCATGTCAAAGTTTATTCTGAGTTTAACCATGAATTCCAGAGGCTGTTGGGTTCCAAAGTGCTATTTGGGTAGCCAGATTAGTCAGAGGATAGACAGTAGCCGAGAGAAAGGCAGAAAGAAAACAGCCATGACCGATGTTGGGGAAATTATCAAAGCTCTTAATGATTTTGGCCGATTCCAGCATTGGCTAGTTCTGATGATCACTATAGCTTCACCCTTTGCCGGTTTTCATATGTTCAGCCAATTATTCATGGTCATTCCAGTGCCTCATCACTGCAACACTAATTGGTTTGACAACATCCACTTGAATTTGACCGAAGAGGAGAAGCTGAATTTAACTATCCCCCGAAAACCTGACGGGACCTTAGAACAATGTCTCATGTATACTCCTGTGGAAACCAACTTTGAGACCATCCTGCAAACTGGATTGAATTCAACAGAGAAGTGCCGAGATGGATGGGTTTATCCTTCCAAGCCAAAACCTTCTCTGATTAGCCAGGTTTGGGAATCTCATTTTCATCTTCATTTTCCTGAATTAAATGTTTTGTTTTTGTATAAAAACAAGGGAGAGAGCACCCCCCCCAAAAAAACCCCAAACCAATCCACCTATGATATTTGCAACAGCAGTTGTCCCTGGGGAGCTGTCTGCAATTAATAAGGAAACTAAAATTCTCCCCGCTCACAAGTAGCCTTTTAAAGATTAGACATGGAGGCAAATCTAGATTGCTGCATGGTGTTTGTTAGAAGAGATACATACATACACCAGATCACATTGTACTGATCAATTGCACCAACTGTTAGTTACTTTAAAAGTCCAGTGAATATGTTCATGTTAAGAACCTGAATTTCTACAGAACCTGGATCTCGGAGTGACTTCCATCCAATAAAGGAGAATATTTTGTAGCTCAGGGTTGAAACGAAGGGCCTTTGTTGCTCTCTGAGCTTGGTTGCTTTCTTGCAGATGTTTCATTACCCAAAGCGCTGATGAAGTTACCTAGTTTGGTAATGAAACATCAGCATGAAAACAACCAAGTTCAGAGGCCATCAAGGACCCTTGACTCCCATCTCTGTACTTCATTAGGTTTCACTAGACACGTCAACAAAATACTTCTGTCCAGGTTCCTTCCTAACGACCTATGGAAAAGTCTAAAAAATGATCTGGCCTGGGTCCGTTAATGTTTTCACATTTTCCTCCTGCATATTTGCACTATATTAAGTCTTGGCCACTTTAAAATGTCTGTTCCCAGAATTCCCCATCCAGCATGTATCTACAGATTTTAAAGTGGTCAAAAGTTGAGAAACACTTTTTGTAATCCCTTCAGGGCAATAAGGATTAGGGTATATATGTCAGTTTCCTAAACAGATTTTAAAAAAAGTTTACAGTAGAAAAAGATTCAAAATTGGGGCCAGAGCAATGTATTTGTTTGGCTAACTCAAGGTCACAAAATGTATGAGAAAGCTTTTAAACTGCCAAGAACTGTTAATCAAACATGTTTTTTTAAAAAAGACAACTATTTGTTGGGAGATTTGATAGTATGCCAGTTAGAGACTTAGTTAGAAAGTGAGAAGAGAGGCCAGAAGGATTCATTCTAGGATAAACAGCTACAAGTATGTTATACAATTTATAGCCTTACAAAGGATGTCAGGTTTTAGAACTATTTCATCTGGGCTACTGAAATTCAGATGACCTGTAGATGGCAGCAAAGAGATGCACAAAACATCTAACCCCTGGCTTCTATCTGAGGATGTCTGGGGTTAATCATAATCATAGAACAACAGAGTTGGAAGGGACCTTGGAGGTCATCTAGTCCAACCCCCTGCTAGTGTGTATGTGTCTATCATCTATCTGAATGTTTGCCCCCTAAATCGGGTAGCTTCTGTGAAGAAGCAAATCACGAAATCCAGCATTTAACTGGAAGCTGACTCAGCTAGAAACTTGCAGCTTCCTTTGTAGAAAACAAGAAATTCAACCTAAAGTCACATTGGCACCCAGATAGCTACCTGCATAGGTCAGTGGGGTTCTCCAAATTTGAGAACTTTAAGTCTTGCGGATCAGCCTGGCTGGCTGAGGGATTCTGGGAGTTGAAGTCCACAAGTCTTAAAGTTGCCAAGTTTTGAAGTCTAAATGCTGACTTCATGGTTGAAGCATCTGAATACGTGTCCCTCTGTTTTTTGCCAATTGCCACCATAGTAAACAGCCTTATGCTTGCTGGGCTATTGCTTCTCAAGATATCAGGAGAGCCAGTCTGGTGCAGTGATGAAAGTACTGGGCAAGAAATCAGGTGATTGTGAATCCTAGTCCTCCCTTAGGAGAAAATCTCCACAGACAGTCTTCCCTTAGGGCGGGGGTCCCCAAACTTGGCAACTTTAAGACTTGTGGACTTCAACTCCCAGAGGTCTCCAGCCAGCTGGCTGAGGAATTCTGGGAGTTGAAGTCCACAAGTCTTAAAGTTGCCACGTTTGGAGACCTCCGCCTTAGGCACATAAGCCAGACTTCGGGGCAGCCCCTCTCTCTCCACCTTCACCTAGACTTTTCAGTGGGAAAAGTCTAGCCCTCCTCAAGGTCGGAAGCTCCTTAGGGCAGAGATCCCCAATCTCTGGGTTGCGGCCCACCACCAGGCCTCAAGCCTTTTGGAACTGGCAGACAACTATGTGTAAGCACATCATTAATCGTGAGAGCAGTGGGTGACTCGGCATGCACACCCTCCATTCGTGTGAGCAAATGTTTGGAGACCCAACGACTTGAGAAACTCCCTCCAGGTTGAAAGAAAAAAAAAATCTCAAACTACAGAAAAAGGAAAAAAAAATTACTGCTAAATGTTGGCTTACAAGTCCAGTAGCGCAACTCTTCCTACAGCTTACTTGACATGAAGGAAAGGAAACTTTCTGTAAACAAGAAGATGTAAGGTGAATGTATTGGCCTCAGAATAATGTTGCAGGATCCAATTCACCGGGACTAGAGATGGAACAGAGCAGCACATGCTCTGCTAAGCAGAGGTTCCTGGAAGGTGCGTTCCAGCAAGAATCTGAAAGCTTGGAAGACAAAAGTTCTGTTCCCGCTGACTGACCCAGATTGGATCCTGCAAGAAGATGCAAGCTTGCTGCTTAGTCATCTGTCAGAAATGGTGTAATGTCTCCTGCTTGGGCAGGGGGTTGGACTAGATGACCTGCAAGGTCCCTTGCAACTCTGTTAATCTGTTAAAAATCTGTTACTGTTGGATGACTCCTGCCCTGCTCCCTTTCCACCAGTAGGGGGCATTGCAACATAGCTACCTATTCAAAATGCAATTATCCTCCTGCAATTTGAAATGGCCTAATGATTTAACATGTTTTTTTTTTTACCCTTTCCTTCCTTCCATGGTGTTCTGACTAAAGTCCAAACTAAACTTCCCTATGTCTTAACAGCATCCTCACAAAAAACCTGTAAGGCATGTGGAAAGAGAATGTGAATTGCCAAAAATCACTAGGGTTCTTCTGCACATATGATTTGAGAACAGGTTCAGTACAATATTTCTGGCCCTTGGCTCCATGCCATCTTAAGCACCAGGGCAAGGGTGGGATTCTACCAGTTTGCACCTATTCACTAAAACCGGTTGTTAACATTCTGAGCAGTTCAGAGAACCGGTTGTTAGAAGAAATTACTGGCCTAATCCTGTAAGGAAGGCAGGAAGGAAACATTCTGGTGTTGCTTACAGAAACTGCCTCTCCATTAACCCTTATATCATTCTTGACTTCCTGTCTCAGGAACTTTTCTGAGTTTTTTCCCCCATCATTTGCTGGTACTTTGCTTGTGTGGAGTGACCATTCAAAGTTACAGTGGCGCTGAAAAAAGTGACTTATGACTGTTTTTCACACTTACAACTTACAGCATCTCCACAGTCACGAGAGGCCAGGCAAGGAGATGCGTGCCTCAATGTGAGTGATATTGAGTTGGCCATGCCTAGCCAATAACATGACCACCAAGCCACGTCCACCCAGTCACATGACCACCAAGCCATGCCCACCAACTAAGACACACCCACAGAACCAGTTGTTAAAAAAATTGAATCCCACCCCTGCACCAGGGCTACGATTTTGGGGGAAACTACATCTGAACTACTCACCAGTATAAGAAGGAGGTTTTCTTGTGTACTTTTATCTCGTTACCATCTTAGAAAAGCATCTCTCTTATCGGTCCAACAAAATGAAAATGAAAGGATCAAAAGTAAGAAGAGATTAGACGGCTATTTATCCAGAATGGTATAGGGTTTTTTGCTCAAGCAATAGGTTGGACCAGAAGAACAAAGATGATTAAGGGACTGGAAGCTAAAACATATAAAGAACGGTTTCTGGAACTGGGTATGTCTTGTTTAATGAAAAAAAAGGACCAGGGGATGACATGAGAGTAGTTTTCCCATATTTGAGGGGCTGCCCCAAAGAAGAGGGAGTCAAGCTATTCTCAAACACCTGAAGGCAGGACCAAGAAGCAACAGATGGAAATTAATCAAGGAGAGAAGCAACCTAGAACTAAGGAGGAATTTCCTCACACTAAGAATGATTAACCAGTGGAACAGCTTACCTTCAGAAGTTCTGGGTGCTCCAACATTGTTTTAAGAAGAGATTGGAAGACAATCATTTATCTGAAATGTTATAGGGTTTGATGCTTGAGCAGGGGGTTAGACTAGAAGACCTCCAAAGATCCCTTCCAACTCTGATGTTCTGTTAAAACTGATGGTAGAAAAAGATCTAGTGGTTCACTGAGTCTGCCTTTTCAGGCTTTAAAAAGAAAATATCCGTCACATAATGGATGTGTGTTTATCTCAAGCATGTTTAAATTCAGTTACTGACGACTGACTCACGCTGGAAGTTGGTTCCAACCTGTGAAGTAAGACTGTCTAACGTTATTTTTCAACTTCCCTTCTGCCAGTTTGAGGTTGTGCTTTCGTGTTTTGTTACTAAGTGAAACATTTGTTAAGTAAGTTTTGCCCCATTTTATGGCCATGATGGTTAAGTGAATTTATCGCATTTGTTAAATTAGTAACTTGGTTGTTAAGGAACTCTGGTTTTCTCATTGATTTGCTTCTCAGAAGGTCACCAAAGGGGAATCACATGACCCCAGGGACACCGCAACCGTCATAAGTATGAGTCAATTGCCAACATCTAATTTGATCATCTTATCATGGGATGCTGCAATGGTTGTAAGTCTGAAAACCAGTCATAAATCCCTTTTTTTTTCAGTGCCGTTGTAACTTTGGTCACTAAACGAACAGTTGTAAGTTGAGGACTACCTGTGTTTAAAGGTTTCAGTTGTGTCAGTTCCTACAATCTCTCCCAACCTCAAACCATTTTTTCTTGCTCATCTCTGGACTCACTCAATCTTATCAATGCCCCTTTTATTTTTTTGCTATGAGGTCTCCAGAACTCACAAGAATTCATTTGGGGACTTATGGCCATTTCTTCCACATTTTTTATTACCGTTGTAGCATTCCCCATGGTCACGTGATCGAAATTCAGACTTTTGGCCACTGACTCCTCATATTTACGACGGTTGCAGCGTCCCGGGGTCCTGTGATCTCCTATTGTGACCTTTTGACAATGGGGAAGCTGGGTTCACTTAACAACCGTGTTACTAATTGAACAACTGCGGTGGTTCCCTTAGCAACTGTGGCAAGAAAGGCCTTAAAAGGGGGCAAAACTCACTCAACAGGTTTCTCATTTAGCAACATAAATTTTGGGCTCAACTGTGGTCGTAAACCAAGGACTGCCTGTATTCCAAATGGGGCAAAGTCCTATGTAGCATGGCTGGGACCAGAGGTGGAATTCAGCAGGTTATGACCAGTTCTGGAGAACCCGTAGCGGAAATTTTGAGTAGTCCGGAGAACCAGCAAATTCCGCCTCTGACTGGCCCCGCCCCCATCTCTTCTCTGCCTCCCATTGAGTCCCAGCTGATTGGCTGGCTCTTTTTGGTTGCCCTGCACAGGAGAACAGAGCTGGAAAGCAGGTTGGTGGGGTGGGAAAGGAATGGAGATTTTGCAGTATCCTTCCCCAGCCACGCACACCAAGCCAAGCCATGCCCACTAAGCCACAGCCACAGAACTGATAGTAAAAAAATTTGAACCCCACCACTGACTGCACCATGACTAAAATATCTACCGTGATCACGGAATGAGCTATGCTTCCTTTTTATTAAAGTATTTTTCCTTTCCTCCTTTAAGTTCTCCCTGGTATGTGACCAAAAGGATTTAATTGACATCTCCCAGTCCATCTTCATGTCCGGCCTCCTCGTTGGAGCCATGGTGTTAGGACCGTTGAGCGACTGGTAAGGCCACTGAATTAATTCCCGCATGCAGAATGGAAGGTAGCAACCTATAGAATCTTTTATTGGCCAAGTGTAGTTGGACACACAAGGTATTTGTCTTAGTGCAAATGCTCTCAGTGTACATAAAGAGAAAAGATACATTCGTCAAGAGTCAGGAATCATCAGGTCCAACACTTAATGATAGTCACAGGGTACAATAAGCCATCAAATCATACTAGGAAATAGTCAATATAAATCGTAAGGATTCAAGCGACAAAGTTACAGTCATACAGTCACAAGTGGGAGGGGATGGGTGATAAGGAGTGATGAGAAGATTAATAGTAATAATAGTGCAGACTTTGTAAATAGTTGGACAGTGTTGAGGGAATTATGTGTTTAGCAGAGTGATGGCGTTTGGGGAAAAACTGTCCTTATGTCTAGTTGATCTTGTGTGCAGGGCTCTATAGCATCTGAATTTTGGTGTTTGTGTGACCACGGAGATGCTGCCATGATCGCAAGTGTGAAAAATGGTCATAAGTCACTTTTTTCAGTGCCGTTGTAACTTCAGTCACTGAATGGACTGTTGTAAGTTGAGGACTACCTGTATTCTGAAAAAAAGGTTAGAGCAAGTTGTTTGGAACTCTTGTCATTCACTAAGCAAACTTGTGGAACTGAGGGGTTGATCTTGATTGATGGTCGAGTGTTTCTCCCGCGTGAGAAAAGAAAACTGAGTTATGACTATTTTTCACACTCAGAGCCGTTGCAACATCTCAGCGTCACGTGATTTAGAAAGGAATGGAATGGAATAGAATAGAATAAGAGAATGGAATAGAACAGAACAGAACAGAATAGAATAAGAGAATGGAATGGAATAGAATAGAATAGAATAGAATAGAATAGAATAGAATAGAATAGAATGGAATGGAATGGAATGGAACGGAACGGAACGGAACGGAACGGAACAGAACAGAACAGAACAGAATAGAATAGAATAAGAGAATGGAATAGAACAGAACAGAACAGAATAGAATAAGAGAATGGAACAGAATAGAATAGAACAGAACAGAACAGAATAGAATAAGAGAATGGAACAGAACAGAACAGAATAGAATAGGATAGAATAGAATAGAAAAGAATAGAATAGAATAGAATAACAGAATTGAAAGGGACCTTGGAGGTCTTCTAGTCCAACCCCTTGTTTAGGCAGAAGGCCCTATACCACTTCAGACAAATGGTTATCCAACATCCTTTTAAAAACTTCCAGAAGTTTTTAAATTTAAATTTACATTAGGATGCTTGACAACTGTTTCATATTTATGACGGTCGCAATGTTCTGGGATCACGCGATCCTATTTTGCAACCTTCTGACAAGCAAAGTCAATGGGGAAGCCAGATTCACTTAACAACTGCAGTGATTCACTTAACAAATGCAGCAAGAAAAGTTGTAAAACAGGGCAAAAGTCATGTCACAAATGTTGGGCTCAGTTGTGGTTGTAAGCAGAGGACTACCTGTACATGTTGTTTGCCAAGCACCTGAATTTTGATCACGTGACTGTAGGGATGCTGTGGTGGTTGTGCAAATGTGTTGTAAGTCAACACATTTGCACAACCAAATGTTTTTTCAAAGCTAGGGTAACTTTGAACAGTTGCTAAACGGATGTTTATAAGTCAAGGACCACCTGTAATGGCGACATAACAACACATTCTTCTCCTTCAGGTATGGCCGACGACCCATTGCTTTGTTGTCTCTGGTCTTCGAAGGCGTGTTGGGAGTTGCAGTAGCTTTTGCGCCCAGTTTTTATCTCTATTGTGGACTCCGGTTTCTGCTGGGAGCAGCTCTTTCTGGGATCACCATAGCCAGCCTAGCTCTGTGTAAGGCCTTAACCCTGGGATATGCATTTACGTACGGTGATTTTAAGACCCCTGGTGGCGCGGTGGTTGGAATGCGGTATTGCAGGCTAATTCCTTGCTCACTGCCAGGAGTTTGATCCTAACTGGCTCAAGTTTGACTCAGTCTTCTGTTGTTCCGAGAACGGATACGGAATCAACCAAGTGACTGATTTAATTATGCATGGGGGATGGGGTGGAATTCATGGGTTGTTTTTTATTATATGGCAGATTATTTTAAATGTCGTAAGCTGCCCAGAGCCATTTAAGTGCGAGTTGGATGGCTAAATAAATTCGCTTAACAAATAATAAATCAATAATATACATTTGATCATCTGATCACATGCTGTTTCACCAGAAGCATTTTTAACAGTATTGGCACATTACGCTAAGCAGTGTTTTGCTTAAACCAGCCACACGTAGCTTTTGCAGAGACCTGGTGGTGCAGTGGTTAGAATGCAGTATGGCAGGCTAACTCTGCCGACTGCCGACAGTTTGATCCTGACCAGCTCAAGCTTGACTCAGCCTTGTGTCCTTCCAAGGTCGGTAAAATAAGGATTGTTGAGGGCAATAGGCTGACTTTGTAAACTGCTTAGAGCAGAACATAAGTCAGCTATTGCTGTTGTGTTATTGTCTTCGATGATAATGCTGATGTTGATGATTTGGTTATACCAAGTTTTAAACAATTTATATGAAGAGACAGAAGGGGAACTCATCAAATTTGCAGACCTCTCCAAGCTGGGGCCGGGGCAAATAGCAAACTGACCTCTGATTTTTTTTCCCCCTCTGATCCAACCTTCCTTTCCAGGCACTGAATGGGTTGGCGTTGCCTACCGGCCGCATACCATCATCACTGCTCATGTGACTTTTGCTTTGGGACAGATGCTACTGGCGGGGTTGGCTTACGGTCTCCGGGACTGGCGGCATCTTCAGATTGCTGGTTCCGCCCCAGTTTTTGCTTTCTTTTTCTACATATGGTGAGTTCAGGGTTCAAAGAGCAGCCCAGCTGGATTTGGTATAAATGGATTATTATTATGATACTCAACAGTGGTGTGATTCAAAATAGTTTATCACCAGTTCAGGGGGCATGGCTTGGTGGGCACACTTTGCACAGGCACACACACTTTGTATGTGCATGTGCCTAATGCACACTTTGCGCATGCACAGAGGCGTTCTGACTCATTTCCTGCACTCCTGCGCTCTTCCTGTTGCTTCAGCAGCTGTTGCACAGCACTGTGCTGTGCAAAACAGCTGCGCTTCAAAAACAGATAATAAAGGTCAGTATGAGAGCCCAGCAGGGGTGGGTTTCGACCAGTTTGCACCTATTCGCTAGAACCAGTTGTTAACATTCTAAGCAGTTCAGAGAACCGGTTGTTAGAAGAAATTACTGGGCTAATCCTGTAAGGAAGGCAGGAAGGAAACATTCTGGTGTTGTTTACAGAAATTGCCTCTATGTTAACCCATTATATTCTTGGCAGGACTAGATTTCCTGTCTCAGGAACGTCTCTGGAGTTTTTTTCCCCCTCCTTTGCTGGTACTTTGCTTGTGTGGAGCGACCAAAGTTACAATGGACCTGAAAAAAGTGACTTATGACTGTTTTTCACACTTATGACTGTTGCAGCATCCCCACAGTCATAAGAGGCCAGGCGAGGAGATGCGTGCCTCAATGTGATGTTGAGTTGGCCATACCCCACCAATAACATGACCACCAAGCCATGCCCACCCAGTCACATGACCACCAAGACACACCCACCACTTAAGCCACGCCCACAGAACAGGTTGTTAAAAATTTGAATCCCACCCCTGGAACCCAGGCAGGCGGGCAGGCCCAACAGCAGATTGTCAGAGAGAGTTGGTTTGGTCTCAGCTGATCTTGAGTGCTACCAGCCTGCTAGAACCATGCCGAACTGATAGAATAACATCACTGGTACTCAATATCTTCCAAGTGTTGTAACTAAGAAGTATTGTGTAAATATTATATACAGGTAGTCCTTACAACTACAATGGAGCCCCAAATTTCTGTTGCTAAGTGAGAGATTTATTAAGTGACTTTTACCCCATTTTTCGACCTTTTTTGCCACAGTTGTTAAGTGAATCACTGCAGTTATTAAGTTAGTAACATGGTCATTTCTTCCCCATTGACTTTGATGGTGAGAAGGTGGCAGAAAGTGGTCACATAACCCCAGGGACACTGCAAACATCATTTATGATGAGTCACTTGCCAAACGACTGAATTTTGATTACATGACCATAGGGATGCTGCAGCAACGGTTGTTAAGTGTGAAAAACAGTAATAGTCACTTTTTTTCACAGCTGTTGTAACTTTGAATAGTAAAACTATTCAAAGTCAAGGACTACCTGTACTGACATACAGATATTCTTTGCTTAATGCCCAATCACTTAACAACTGTTCGAAGTTATGGCAGATTCCAGAAAAGTTACTTGCAACCCATCTTCAAAGTTACAATCGCTGCATACAATACCTGCACTCTTATGATCACATTTCAGCCACCTGGTTCAGATTTACAGCAGTGATTTGCAAAAGCCTTTTGCCTTTTTCCAGCAGAAGACAGTAAAAAATGCCCTTTGGATATGCTGGATGTGCTTAAATATCACTTGGTTTGCTTAATGACCATATGATTTGCTTAATGACCATGGAAACTCAGTTTACAATCGCTGTAAAAATGGTTGTAAACTTGAGTCAGGTAACATGATCACTTGCATAATGACTTCAACAATTTACTGTCAAAATTCCAGATCTAATTGTGGTCGTTGAGCGAGGATTACCTGTGTATATAAATCTGCCACAAAAGAAAGAGAGAACAAGAGGAAGAAAAGCAACTCAGGAGATAGATAAACAACTATTAATTATAATTAATTTCATGTAAAACCGCGATTTATGATTTTTGTGCTAGCTCTCTTGGACAGATCAAGAAAGAGTGGGATGTCAATCAAAAAAAAAAAAGATGACAGCAAGCATAACAAAGCCCAGCCTTTTTATTTTACATGCATTGCACCAGAGTTGGGTATTCAGCAGATTCTGACCGGTTCTGGAGAACCGGTAGCAGAAATTTGAGTCGTTCGGAGAACCGGCAAATATCACCTCTGACTGGCCCTGCCCATGTAATCTCCACCTCCTGAGTCCCAGCTGATTGTCTGGGTCTTCTTTGGTTTCCCTGCACAGGAGAATGGAGCTGGAAAGCAGGTCAGTGGGGTGGGGAGGGAGTGGGGATTTTGCAATAACCTTCCCCTGCCACGCCCACCAAGCCACGCCCACAGAACCGGTAGTAAAAAAATTTGAATCCCACCACTGCATTGGATGTGAGAGCATAAGAAAATGGAAGCTTGACCTCTTGGTGTTGACTCCATCACGAGCCCATCTCCAAAGTTAGCTCTGGAGAATGAAATTAGATCTGTTGGGGGGTCCTTGAGTTTTGTTTGTTTTCTTTTGTTTCCTTGAGTTGGAGAGATATTTTGCGCTATCTCCTAATTTGAAATCGTTTGCTTGTTTGCCGTCCCAATATTTTTCAGGGTCCTCCCGGAGTCCGCTCGGTGGCTTGTGATGAAAGGCAAAATAGAGGAAGCTAAAAAGGTTCTCCAAAAGGCAGCCTCTGTGAACAAGCAAACCATCCCTCCGAGAATGTTAGAGGAGGTAAAGTTTTTGTTTCCTGCTCCTGTGAAGTTGCTATTGCAGAGGTCACGAGGAATCAGAAATCAAAGGTGGTTGGGAACAACTTGGGAACGAAGAAATCGTTAGATGAAGAGGAAGCATTAAGAAAAAGAATGGAATTCTTGGATGGAATTGCCTGCCTTTAGTCAAAGGGTTGGACTACAAGACCTCCAAGGTTTCCATCAGCCCTAGGATCCTATTTCTATTTATTAAACCACTCTCAGACATGCATTGCATAAGTTCCCTCTGCATTATAACTTAGGTGTTTATTTATTAAGAAATGTTATATGGCCAACCAACTCACTCACGGTGATTCCAGATGGTTTATAGAAATAAAAGCCCTGAACAAAACCCACTTCCTTGGTGACAACAATCAGATTCACAGAGCTGAAGAAGATTCTTGGAGGAGAAGCGAAACGTCTTCAAAGAAAAACCAGAAAGTCCAGTTGTCTCTTTAAAAAGCACCTTTGGGACAACCATGACCTGGATAGCCATAGCACTTAGACTTATATACAGCTTCACAGTGCTTTACAGCCCACTCTAAGCTGTTTACAGAGTCAGCTGTTGCCCTCAACAATTTTGGATCCCCATTTGACCCACCTCAGAAGGATGGAAGGCTGAGTCAACCTTGAGCCCAGTGGGATTCGAACTGCCAAATTGCAGTCAGCTGGCAGTCAGCAGAAGTAGTCTACAGTACTGCACTCTAACCACTGCACCACTACGGTTCATGGATGGGCTGCCATGGATGACTGACAATCTCCATAGAAAACCAGATCAACAACTTGATGAGCTCCATCTCATCCTGAGGTCCCTAAGCCCCCTGGTCAAATCAAGTCTTCAGGGCCTTTGGGAAGAGGATCAAAGCGGGGACCATTCTTATCTCTGCAGGGATCTTGTTCCACAGGGAAGGAGCCACCACGGAGAAGGCCCTTCTTCTTGATCCCACTAGATCAGGGGTCCCCAAACTTGGCAACTTTAAGACTTATGGACACCAACTATTCTGGATGAGGAATTCTGGGAGTTGAAGTCCACAAGTCTTAAAGTTGCCAAGTTTGGGGACTTCTGCGCTAGATGTACGTCCTTAAGAGAGGGAAACAATAACATTATCTGCCTCCCTGGTTTGGTTATGGCCCTTGCGTAAATTTTTGGCTACGGTTCCTTGTCTTATCTATGATGATTCAGTCAGGTCATGGTTGTCTTTTAAATGGCAATTGGACTAAAAGAAGGGAAAAAAAGAAGACATTTTTGCTTCTCATTTATTTTATGTATTTATTTTAGAGGATTTATATAGCCACCTACTTGCTCACAGCAATTTTAGGCGTCTTACAGCCAATAAAAACACAACGTAAAAAAAAATAAAAATAAAATAATAACCCCAGCCTCCCTCGGCAACCACACATACTCGAACCAGCCATTTGATGGGCTCCATCTCACTCTGGGTTCTCCAGAGGAGTAGGCAGTGAATTTTGTCCCATTTTACAACTTTCCTTGTCCCAGTTGTTAAGGGAATCACTGCAGTTGTTAAGTTAGTAAAATGGTTGTTAAGTGAATCTGGCTTCCCCGATGACTTTGCCTGTAAGCAGGTCGCAAAGGGGGATCACGTTACCCCGGATGGTCACTAAATGAACTACTGCAAGTCAAGGACTATCCTTACGTTAGATCGGGATCTCGGAGTCCTAGTGGACAATCCCTTAAATGGGGCTAGGGGAGACATGATAGCAGCGTTCCAGTATCTGAGGGGCTGCCCCAAAGAAGAGGGAGTCAAGCTCTTCTCCAAAGCACCTGAACGCAGGACAAGAAGCAATGGGTGGAAATTAATCAAGGAGAGAAGCGACTTAGAACTAAGGAGAAACTTCATGACAGCGAGAACAATTAATCAGTGGAACAACTGCTTTACAGAAGTTGTAAATGCTCCAATACTAGAAGATGTTGGATATTCATTTGTCTGAAGTGATGTAAGGTTTCCTGCCTAAATGGGGTTGGACTAGAAGACCTCCAAGGTCCCTTTCAACTCTGTTATTCTGTTCCATTCTTAGTTGTGGTTCAACATATCTAGAGAAGTGGCTAACCAGAAGCCTGTATAGAAGGGGAAAACTAATTCCCCGAATAGTAAAAATGAAAAAGAGATATTCTCCCTCTCACTTTTATTCTTTAAATTTCTCATCTTTTAATAAAGCTAAAACCTGAACAGACATCCAACTCTTCAATGGTTTTGGATCTCGTAAGAAACTCCCAATTAGCAAAGGTGACCCTGGTTATTTCCCTAATCTGGTAAGTATGTTGTGTCTTTCATAGATGGAGTCTTGATGAAAATAACAATTTCCAACATAAAAGGGTTCAAAAGATTCACCATCCTGGGAAAAATGTTAGTCTAAAGGGGCGAATTGAGCCCATGGGTGCAATTCCCACTCAATAAAGGAATTTAAAGTGACCTTGGAGAAGGTATCAAAGAGTTGTTAAGAACAAACATGGATAAGAGACAACTCGGGTCAAAAACAAAAGGCAGTGTGAAAAATGAATTCAGAATGATCCCACAGTTTTGTTTAATGTAAAATGAGGAAGAGACAATTGGTACTGTCCCTTTGATGTTGGCCAAATCAAGAAACGGACATTGCAAGAATTCCAGAAATGCTACATTATTGTTGTAGGGTGAAATGCTATATTGTTGTACGGCCAAATCCTGGGGTTTAGAGATGCTCTTCTCTAAGACCCTCATTATTGGGCACCTCTTACTTCCCCCAAAGTCAGATCTCTCTGTACCTTTACCAAATTCCTGGGATTTCCAGGCATAATAAATACCCTGTTTTAGCATTTCTCCCATTGCTTTTTGGAGGGAGAAGAAAATAAATTTAAGGGTGGGTGGGTCCTTGGTGGTCTCTGAATTTGGTTGTTTTCTTGCAGATATATTACGACTCAAATTAGGTAATGTCATCAGTGCTAGTAAGGAATGGTGATAATGTTATTTAATTTGGGTAATAAAATGTCTGCAAGAAAACAACCAAGCTCAGAGACCACCAAGGACCCTGCAGTCCTTTTCTTCCTCCTTCTCCTCTTCTTCCTCCCCCTCTCCCCCTGCAAACCCTCCTGGCACTGATGATGTTACCTAGTTGGGTCATGAGATGTCTGCAAGGAAACAACCAAGCTCAGAGACCACCAAGGACCCTTCGTGTCAACCCTGAGCTACAAATATTCTCCTTTATTGAAATAAGATGAAAGTAGATTGAGAGAAAGATTAAGAGAGGTTTGCTTATCAAACCTCCTATTCATACCAGTTGTCCTCAGCTTACAACCACAATTGAAACTGGAAGTTCCATCCCTAAGTGATGCGGTTGTAAAAATGAATAATACCTCATTTTACATACTTTTTGCCGCAGTTGTTAAGCTAATCATTACAACTGTTAAGTGAATCACATGGTCATTAAGTGAATCTGGCTTCCCCTGTTGGCTTTTCTTGTTGGAAGCCGGCTGGGACAGTTGCAGACAGCGTTCACATAACTCAAGGACATTGTAACTATGATAATTAGATACTGGTTGCCAAGTGCTTAAACTGTGATTGAGTGACCACAGAAATACTACAATAGCTGTAAGTGCGAGGAGAAGTCATAAGTCTCTTTTTTCAGTGTGGTCGTAACTTCAAACAGTTGCTAAATGAATGGACGTAAGTCGAGGACTATGTGTATAACTATTTAAATACCTCTCCCGCAAGTTTTTCATATAACCCTAATCCTGTAAAAGCAGCATTGTTTTGTGGAAAAGGAAAAGAAAATGTAGCATTTATGAACTTTACGTTGTACATTCTCCTTTTAATGGTAACAATTTCTCCTTCCTTTCCTTTCCTTTCCTTTCCTTTCCTTTCCTTTCCTTTCCTTTCCTTTCCTTTCCTTTCCTTTCCTTTCCTTTCCATTTCTTCCCTCCCTCCCTTCTTCCTACCTCCTTTTTCTCCTTCCTTTTCTTTTCTTCCTCCCTTTCTTTCCTCTCTCATTTTCCCACCATTCTTTTATTCCTCTCTCTCTTTCTCCCCTCCCTCCATTACTCTTCCTCTTTCCTTCTTTCCTGTAAATCACACTCCTTTTTCTCCTTCCTTCCCTTTCTTTCCCCTTTCATTTCTTCCGCTCTTCCTTTCTTTTGTTCCTCTCTTTCTCCTCTTCTTCCCCTTTCCTTCCTTCCTTCCTTCCTTCCTTCCTTCCTTCCTTCCTTCCTTCCTTCCTTCCTTCCTTCCTTCCTTCTCTTAGGTTTGTCAACAGTCTGGCCTACTACGGATTAAGCCTGAATGTTGGCAGCTTTGGCCTGAATATCTACCTGACGCAGGTCGTCTTCGGGGTGGTTGAAATCCCCGCCCGGGTCCTTTCCGTCTTCCTGATGCAGCATTTGGGAAGGAAGAAGTGCCAGTCGATTTTACTCCTCCTGGGGGGAACTTTTTGCCTTCTGATCTTCGCTGTTCCCAAAGGTGATTTCGATGGAGGACGGCCAGGGAGTCCCACACTTTGCTCAGCTGTAATCGTTGGGTCGAGTAGAGGTCGATTGATGATTATTCCCCCATCCGAAATACTGCTAAATAAAAGATATAGGTGGCCCTTGACTTACGACCACAACGAAGCCCAATGTTTCCGTTGTTAAGTGAGACAGTGGTTAAGTGAGCCTCGTCCCATTTTATAATCTTTTCTCCCCGCAGCTGTTAAGCGAATCGCTCAGTTGTTAAGTGAATCATGTTGTCGTTAAGCGAATTTGGCTTCCTCCGTTGAGTTTGCTGGTCAAAAGGTGACCGGGAGAGTAACAAATTGTTATCACGTGACTTTGGGGACAGGGAAGCCGTCATAAATACGAGCCAGTGGCCAAGCACTTAAATTTTGATCACATGACCTTGAAGATCCTGCGGCGGTCGTAAGTGTGTAAAACGGTCATAAGTCATGTTTTTCAGTGCTCTTTGTAACTTCAAATGGTCCCTTTGAAGATGATTGTAAGTCAAGGACTACCTGACTTTGTAGCCAATTACTACGGGTCATATCTACAGGTGAATATAGAGTGAAGAGGAGAGGGATTTCGGGGGGGCCTATTGAATTCAGAATGTTTTTCTGTTCTCTCCTCTCCTATTTCGGATTTTCTGTCTCTTCATCTCCGGTTTTTCTCTCCAGATTTACCCGTGGTGATCACAACGCTGGCTGTCCTTGGGAAGTTTACCATGGCAGGATCATTTTCCACATCCTATGTATATTCTGCAGAGCTGTTCCCAACTGTTATCCGGTGAGGCTACTTAACCACCACAAGCAAAATTTAAGTCTAAAAGAATAACAGAGGTTGGAAGGGACCTTGGAGGTCTTCTAGTCCAACCCTTTGCTCAGGCAGGAAACACCACTTCAGACAAATGGTTATCCAACATCTTCTTAAAAACTTTCAGTGTTGGAGCATTCACAACTTCTGGTGGCAAGTTGTTCCACTGATTAATTGTTTTCACTGTCAAGGAATTCCTCCTTAATTCTCGACTGATTCTCTCCTTAATTATTTTCCATCTGTTGCTTTTTCTCCTGCCTCCAAGTGCTTTGGAGAATAGATTAACCCTCTCTTCTCTGTGGCAGCCCCTCAAAGATTAGAAGAGTGCTGTCATCTCACCCCTTTCCTTTATTAGGTTAGACATTCCCAGTTCCCTTAATTATTCACCCTGTGGTAATTTATAGCCTCCAGCCCGCTAATCGTTTTTGTTGCTCTTCTCTGCACTCTTTTCAGGGTCTCACCCTGTTCTTTTGGATCGTGGGGATCAGAACTGAATGCACGATTCCAAGTGTGGTCTTACCAAAGCATTATAACGTGGCACTATCGCATCATGTGATCTTGAACCGATCCCTAGTCTATCAAAGAGAAGAATCAGGGGTGGAATGATAAGGGTTTTCCATGACTTGAGAGGCTATCACAGGAAAGGGTGGTGACTGACTTTTACAAGATTAACAGAGTTGGAAGGGAGCTTGTAGGTCATCTAGTCCAACCCCCGCCCAAGCAGGAGACCTTACACCATTTCTGACAGATGGGAGTCCAGTCTCCTTTTGAAAGCCTCCAGTGATGAAACTCCCACCACTTCCACCACTTGTTATTCCCCAAAGCCCCTGAGGGCAATGTGTTAAAGCGAGATCCAACTGGAATTAAGGGGACATTTCCTGACAGAGAGAACAATTAATCAGTGGAACAGATTGGCTCCTGGAGTTGTGGGTGCTCAATCACTGGAGGTTTTCAAGAAGAGACCGGACAGCCATATGTCTGGGGGGTGGTATAAGTTCTCCTTCATTCTCCTATCAACTAATAAACCCAGTTCTGTGGGGCTTTCTTCACATGGACTCAACCGGCAACCAATTCTTCATTGTATGCCCATAATGCGTTTATCTCACCTCTTGCCCAGATTCCTTTAAGGTCATCTTTAATCTTTTAGGACGAAAGTAATAGATTGTCCACACACACCCCACTCAAGCTGTATTTTTAGACCTGGAATATAGCATCTAGTTTTGGTCAACGTTACAAAAAAGATGTTGAAACTTTGGAAAAAGCGCGGAGAAGAGTAACCAGGATGATTAAAGGCCTGGAAATTAAAAAGATATGAAGAATAGTTGCAAGAACTCGATATGGCCAGTCTATGAAGGACTAGGGGTGCCCAATATCTCTAAGGGGTTAAAGAAGAGGGGGTCAAGCTATTCTCCAAAGCACCAGAGGGCATGACAAACAACAATGGATGGAAACTAACCAAGGATAGAAGCAACCTGGAATTAAGGAGACACTTTCTGATGGTGAGAACAATTAACCAGCCTTGTAGTTGCTCCATCACTAGAGGTTTGAAAAAAGAGACTGAACAGCCGTTTTGTATGAAATGGTATAGGGTTGCCTGCTTGAGCAGGGGGTTGGACTAGATGACCTCTGAGGTCCCCTCCAAGCTCGATTCTGATTAAAACTGAAAAGTCAATTTTGCTCAGCTGCCAGAAGATGCGATTCGCTGACCTTGATGCTGATGGCGTAATCTGGCCAACTGCTACCGATCAGCGGAGGCTGCTCAAGAGCCGATGAATTATCTCTGACCTTGATTACTGGGGAGAGGTGAACTAATTGTTTGAATCTGAGAAACCTGAAGGCATGAGAAAGCATAAATGGTATGTAGAAATAACCCTGGGAAAGAGGGGCAGCTGAAGGAATAGGCAGATTAAAAAAAACCCAGAAGTTTATTTTTTAGACTTGCAAGAATCTGTTAATGAATCCTTGATCTTAAAGCTTAGCCGTGTTTTCTATCTGATCTACCAAGTAACACTCCCAAACAAACACTCCCATTTCAACTTCATTGTCTCTCAAGAGGCACAGGGAAAAATTGGATCAGATATTCACATTTCTGCCACAATGCCCTACCACAATAAAGTAATGCGCTTGCAATTCCCTGCAGGGGCCTCTCGTTCTCTGGGCCTGATCCTGCAGGGTTCTTTGCACAGACAAATCATTTGACTTTTCCTACCGTTTATTTTTTTTAAAATTAACATCACTAGTCCAGATTAATTGGAAGAGTAGCTGACCAGTGATGGCAATTGAAGTTGGGGGTGAAGAGAGAGGGGCCCCTCTGTGCATCACAGCATAGACCTCCTGCCTCCCCAATTGGAGCGGTCAACTATTGTTTGAGTTACCAAATCCTCAAGGGTTCAGGGAGGTCGGAAAAGAAAGTAAAGAGAGTTTATTTAGCTCTCTGTCAAAACTGCAAATCATCGCATTGCTGTGAAGGTTTTCCCACTGGCTGTTTTACAGGTGGTCCTCGACTTATGACACACAATTGAGCCCAAAATTCATATTGTTAAGTGAGACGTTTGTTAAGTCAGTTTGGCCTACTTTTTTATGGACTTTCTGGTCACAGTTTTTAAGGGAATCATTGCAGTTGTTAACCTAGTAACTCGGTTGCTAAGTGAATCTGGCTTTTCCATCGACTTTGCACGCCAGAAGGTCGCAAAAGGGTCCCAGGAACCATGCAACCATCATAAATAAGAGTCAATGGCCAAGACTCTGAATGTTGATCACATGGGAAATACTACAAGGGTTGTGTGAAAAGCCGTCATAAGTCTCTTTTTTCAAGTGCTGTTGTAATTTTGAACAGTCACTAAATGAACCGATGTAAGACAAGGACTTTCTTTGTATCCTGCCTTTATTATTTTTACAAACAACTCAAGGCAGAGAAAACATCCATTACACCCTCCTCCTCCTCCTCCTCCTCTTAGTTTCTCCTCAACAACAACCCTGCAAGATGAGCTGGGCTGAAAGAGAGGGACCCAGCCCAAAGTCACGCAACCAGCTTTCATGGCTAAGGCAGGACTTGAACTCATGGCCTTCCACTTCCCGGCCTGGTGCCTCACCCATTATATCAAACTAAGGATGTTAAAGAAGAAGAGGGGAGGGCACTTTTTCTGCCTCGAAGGCCCCCCTCTCCCATGCAAACCAGGATAGAGACAGTTTGGATTGGCAAGGGGGAAACCAACATTGGTATTTAATATGTCTTCTGCTGGTGTTTAGATGTTGGGTTCAGGAGGAGGATATTTATAGAGAAAAGCTTTCTTGCTGGGACAGATGTTGGGCTCAAAGGATCAGGATTACCTATTAAACTGGAATTAAAAAGACTTATTGCTCAACCTTATCTATCAGGGGGTGTCAAACTTGCATTATCATGTTGTTGTCGCGTGATGTTTCTTGACTCTTCCCCACTTCGCTAAACCGGGGTTGGGCGTGGCCAATGTGTGATGCATCCAGCCAGCGGACTACAAGTTGGACACCCCTGCTATATAAGGTCAACTATAACTTCAATGCTAAATTGGCACCAAATAAAAGTCAAACAGAATTCAAGAGGGGTTGGACCATTTGTGGCAACGCAATGACTCTAAGCTGATGACGCTCTTAACTCTGCCGCCTGCTCTACTTTACAGGATGCTTCTTGCAGCCATTTTGTAGGAACAGGGCCATGTTGGTCTACAGCGGCAAAATAACAGGGAGGAGGTTGGTAGCACTTTCCCCCCTTATCTATTTTATTAAAAGGCAGAAGGTTTTTTTTTTCCTGAGCTACAGCTCCTTTTAATGAAATGAGTGGGAAATGTGCTACTCCATTCCCGAACTTTGGGGAATGGGCATCTTCAGGAAACCCAGCAAAACAACGTTCACCCTGTTGCAGGTGTGGGATTCTACCGGTTCGGCCAAACCGATAGCTCTGAGGATCAGCTGTGAGCCAACTGGTTTGCTCCGATGATCAGTGGGCCCGCTTGCCCACCCAGCCTTTAATCTGTGCTTTATATCCTGGTTTTCAAGCTCAGCTGATTTGCATGGCACAGCAGATTGCAGCGTGTCAGCTGTTTAACACACAGAGATGGCTGGAGAAGGTCAGCAGCAGACGCTCTGCGCGCACACTCATCAAACCAGTTGTTACACTGGTTGAATCGCACCCCTGCCCTGTTGGGCAAAGCAACTTTTTTATTTTTATTTTTGTTTATTTTTATTTGTCAATTGCTTACAAGATAATAGGTATAAGTAAAAACATAGTTATGAATACAGGGACACATATAAGAAAAATAAAAAGAAACAATAGGACAGGGACGGTAGGCACGTTGGTGCGCTTATGCACGCCCCCTACGGACCTCTTAGGAAAGGGGTGAGGTCAATAGTAGACAGTCTAAGGTTAAAGTTTTTGGGGTTTGGGGAAGAAAAAAACCACAGAGTCACTTCCACTAGGTTTCATCCATCCTCTGTTTTGCTTCCATATCAGGCAGACGGGACTCGGAGTATGTCAGATGACAGCCAGGGTAGCTGGAATCATCTCCCCGCTGGTTGGCCTCCTGGGGAAATACCACACCTCTCTGCCTGTGGGGATCTTCGGAAGTGCAGCCGCCCTTGGTGGTATCTTTTCTCTCCTTCTTCCAGAGACCCTTGGCAAGGATCTGCCCGATTGTGTGGATGATCTGACCCACAAACCAAGGCAAGATATGTGGGAAAGTCTGCTTCAGTGGTGGGATTCAAAACGTTTTATCGTCAGTTTGATAGGCATGGCTTGGTAGGCGCGCTCTGCGTGTATGCACGTGCTTGCCAAATGTGCACTTTGCACAGGCGCAGAGGTGTTCCAACTCGCCTCCTGCAAGCCTGCACTCTCCTGGTTGCTTCAGCAGCTGTCGCGCGGCACTATTCTGTGCCGTGCAAAGCGGCTGCGCTTCAAAAGCAGAGGATGAAGGGGAATATGGGAGCCCAGGTGGGCAGGTGGGCCCAACAGCAGGCTGACAGAGAGATCTGGTACAGTCTGCCGCTACGGCTTGGCAGAACTGGGCTGAACCGGTAGAATACCACCACTGGTTTGCTTGATACTTTTATGCCTGTCTGATCCAGGAGAAATAAACTGGGTTGAGATTGTGGGGTCCTTGGTGCCATCTGGGCTTGGTTGTTTTCTTGCAGACATTTCGCTATTCAAAACTAGGTAATATCATAACCATTCCTTCCTAGCACGGATGACGTGACCAGTTTGGGTAATAAAACGTCTGCTAGGAAACAACTAAGTTCAGGGAGCATTAAGGATCCCAAATCAGTGGAAGTTTGACTTGAAGGAGATCTTCACAGCTTCTCTTTTGCAGAAAGCCCAGGCTGTGCCCATCAGACAATGCCACCTTCAGCTGGCACAACGCAGGCAGGGATTAAGCAGCTCAATCCGGTCCCACCATTTTGCACCCATGTGATGTCCGCGGGAAAGATGCTTTCATCTTAATGTCAGGGAAAAAATGGTCACTGTGTAAACCCTGCACCTTCAAGTACAGGATCAGAACAAAGTTTGAATCAACTCCACACAGATCTGATTGCAGCATCAAGAAAAAAGTTGGTGCAATCTTCCCACTTTTCAGGCAAAAATTTGCACATTTAGCTTCCAGGCAAGCTACAATCTGGCGATGGATACAAGTTGCGCCTTAAAGATTAGCAGTGGATTTACTTAAGTTTAGGCACTGCAGTTACCAAAGGATGAACTTGTATAATTAATCCTTGACATACGACCAGAATTGGGTTCAGAACTCCTGTTGCTAAGCAAGGTATTAAGTGAGTTGTGCCCAATGTTATGACCATTTTGCCACAGTTGTTAAGTGAATCGTGGTCATGAATCCAGTTTCCTCTATTGACTTCGTTTGTTGGAAATCAGCTGAAAAAAAATGGCAAAATGTTTTTTACATAACACACGGGAACTGCAACTATTGAAAATACACGCTAGTTTTGCTAAGTGTGTATATTTGTTCACGTGACCATGGGGATGCTACAATGGTTGTGTGAAAAATGGTCATAAGAGACTTTTTTCAGTGCCATTGTAACTTTGAAAGGTCACTAAATGAGCTGGTTGTAAATGAAGGACTACCTGTATTAAGTATAATGAAATCTAACTGTCTTTAAAACTTTTTTCATTTTTAGGAAGCGCAAGGAAGCCAGTGACTGCGTGGAAAATGGGTGTACAAAATCCAATAAAGACAATTGTATTAGTGAAAGGATAACATCCACACGTTTCTAAAGTCAGTGATAGATTAACTTCAGTATATCAAGGACACAAACTGGAGAAAAATTGGTAGATTTCTCTGTACTGTGAGTAAAATAGGTAAAAACCAGTGGGCTTGGTTAGAAAGTAAATTTTCACACATTAGGATCATGTGATTTGCCTTACAGGCCATAAAGTGATGAATAATTTATCATAATGGTCAGTATTTTCAATGGGACTTTTTTTGTGCTAATAATGGTCCATCTCTTCTTATTGTAACTTTTTTTTAGTTAGAATTGCTAGCTTTTTATATATAAATGATATCAGTTTAAATGCTACTTTATCATTCATGAGTTAATTCTGTAATAACATGCAAAGCAGAGAGAAAAAAAATAAAGCAGGTATAAATCTATCCAAACTCAGCTAGCAATTCTCTTGAATTCAGAAACCCTTTTCTATTTTGGAGATTAAACCTGGTGCTTTGGCATGAGGTTTTTTCTACTTTCTCTTTAAAATCTCCCCCCCCACACACACACACAAATTCAAATAGGCAATTAGCAATTGCAGAGGGAGGTGTTGTTTTTTTTAAGGGAAATTGCAGAGGAGGATGTCTCTTGCTGAAATAGGACCAAGAGTTTTTCATTTTGCTCATTCTTCACAGGTGTTCCCAATCCAAATTACCACCCTTTCACATTTTGCTTTCTTCAGTCCCGTATCTTTGGCTCTTTTTTTAAAAAAAGGAAAAGATTGTTCGTATTCTTGAGGAATTACATATTATTACATAAAGCTTCCTTTGGGGGGAAAACATTTCTTTAAAAAGAAAAAAGAAAAGGTCAATGCCAACAAAAATGAAGCTAAGAGATGCAGGTTTAGTAGCGGAAGTGGAGAAGGATATTTCTCATCATAGGAGAGAAATATCCAAACAATATAGAAAAATGGGTTTGGTTGTCCCAAGCTAAGGGGGCAACCTGCAAAAAACACCTCATGGAAAGTTGATCAGGATCAGCAGCTCATGAATGAAGGTGAACATATAAGTCCTACAATAACGTTGCAGGATCTAATCTGAATCTGCCGCTGGCACCAGAGGTTTTGTCTTCCAAGCTTGCAGACTTGTGGTGCAGCCCGTCTTCAGGGAAATTCTCTTCAGTGAGCAGTAAATGATCAAGGGCTGTCATTTAAATGATCAGTAGCTGTTGTTTAAGACAGCAGATGGACATGGATGAGCTGGGGGATGACCTTGAATGTGACAACTGTGGTGGAATGTAGGGCCAAGGAACAGCACAACCAGTAGATTGAGATGGTCAAGCTGAGAAGGTCACATTCTCAGAACATAATCCTTAATGATGCAAGCAATTGCTTTAGTGTGGCAATATTTTTGTCTATGGATGAGGAACAATAAAGGAAATTGCTCAAAAGTAATGCTGTGTGTCTTTCTTGGATTTTTTTTGAGGGGAGGGTGGGCTGACAATAATAAAAATATAAGCATACAGCTGTGTTGATGGCCATCTATGAATGGCTTGCCAGTAGGGCATCTACAACATGAGATGAATCCTGAAGGAAACCAATGGCAATTTAAGGACAATTTATAACCTGAGGAGCCACAGAGAACTCTTATAAGCTTCCTGTGCGGTCTGGATAGACCTTATCTTTTATCAAGTTCTCCCCATGAACAATATTATGGCCATAGCTTTCATTATATGACTGTGCATTCACCACAGTGAGGTTTGCAGGGACTTGTCAACGGGCTACTGGATGGGGTTACTTGGTGATGAATTAGATTCAGCTGAGATCCACCTCTGGGGTGGAGTCCTTCTGAGTCATTGTCCATCTTCCATAAATGGTACTGAAGGTCTCACAATTACATTTTGAATCTATCTCAAAGAGTAGGACGGGGTTGTACGAGGAAAAGTGTGTCTGAATTACTCCCCAGCCTGTTTAGAAGAACATCAAAAGCTTTTGAGAAGTTCAGTAGAATCACTAAGATCAGAAGAAGAATTAGAAGAACTTTATTGTCATTGTACAAGTACAACGACACTGTGATGCACCCCGGCAACTGTTCGCAATACAATAAAACCAAAGCACTTAAAAATGAAGATAAGAAAGACAGAGTACCCACGTCTCCATTTGTAATCTAGTTTGGTTTAGTGGTTAATGGCCAAAGTCACTCAGCCAACTTTTATGCCTATGGAACTAGAACTCACAGTCTCTGCTGGTTTTTAGGCTAGCATTTTAATCATGGAAATAAACTCACTCTCATTTCATGTCACATCTTCAGCAAGCCATGTGGAGATATACCAAGTCGATACCTAATGGTCTTGCCAATAATTTCCCTGCACCCTTAAGTGGTACAAATGGAATAATATTCAGTGTATCTGGCAAGAAGGCCTCCAAGTTACATCAGCTGGACTTAGAACCAATTATCACTCCTTATCACCCATCCCCTCCCACTTGTGACTGTATGACCATAACTTTTGTCGCTTGTATCCTTACGATTTATATGGACTGTTTCCTAGTATAATTTGATGCCTTATTGTACCCTACGACTATCATTAAGCGTTGGACCTGATGATTCTTGACTCTTGATGGATGTATCTTTTCTCTTTATGTACACTGAGAGCTATTGCACCAAGACAAATTCCTTGTGTGTCCAATCACACTTGGCCAATAAAGAATTCTATTCTGTTATGATATTCATGTTGACATGGATGTGATACAAGCAATTCCATCTACAAAACATCATCGCCATTGGTCACAATAAGTGATTTAAATGCTCTCTATTTTTCTTCACATGGACCATGTTGTGAAAAATCTCATCTAGATGACTCTATTATGGCTTTGCTACCTTCTGAACCATTGTTCTGGCATTCAAATGGACTCTGAATTGCATCCCAAATATTGGACCAGCTAATTGTGGTGACTAGTTGGCAAAGGGAGAAGGTTTTTAGTGACAATGCAGTCATCTGGTTGTCTAATTTGGTCTAGGAGGCAGAAGAGGGAAGCCACCAACCCGAGGTGCCTTCAAAAAGACAGCATTGACTATTTTGACCAAAATGGCCCGAAATTCTCCATTTCTCAAGTGCATGAGCTAAAAGTTGCATACCCAAGATAGCTTCCATTAATATCCCAACTCTAGATATAAAAGCAGCCCTCCGCATACAACAGTTCTTTTACTAACCATTCAAAGTTACAACAGCACTGAAAAAAGTAACATGACCACTTTTCACACTTATAACTGTTGCACTATCCCCATGGCCATTGCAATCAAATTTTCTGATGCTTGGCAACTGGCTTGTACTTATGACAGTTGCGGTGTCCCCTGGGCTCCTATGATTTCCCTTTTGCGACCTTCTGGCAAGCAAAGTCAACAGGGAAGCCAGATTCACTTAAACAACCATGTGGCTAACTCAACAACTGCAGTGATTCACTTAATGGCAAGAAAGGTTGTAAAAGGGAGCAAAAGTCACTTAACAAATGTCTCACTTAGCAACAGAAATTGTGGGTTCAGTTGTGAGGGCTACCTGGATTAGACCATTTCTATATGAGTTTCTTTTAGGAAAAGCACCTTCCTTCCTTCAGAAGTTACAAGTTTCCCTGAAGTAATTACTAGTAGCACCAAAGCATTTGCTACAACCAGTACCTTGTTCCAATTAGCAGTGGAGCATCTTATGTGCTCAAGGATAGACTTAATTCAGGGTGTGTTCCCTTTTTACTCACTCCATTTCTATTGCAACTGTTTTGGCAAAGTTGTTAGCTACTTTTCAAAAGTATTCTGTTGTATGGCTTCCTTTCCTTTCCTTTTTACTAAAGGTATCAGGAGAGAAGGAGCTAACGAGTGATAAGGCATTGGCTGAGAAAAATTCACCTCTAAGCTAATGCAATGTGTGTGTGCGTGCGTGTGTGCAAAGAGGTGCGTCTGCACACACAGGTGTTTGAAGACAACTGTGAATGAGAGGCAGCTAATTAATTGCTGGAGCCTATAAAAGTCCTGGGAGGGGCGTTTTTTCTCTTCACTTTTGGGCGCTTGGTGAAACTCTTCCAGCAGCTAACAGGTACTAACTTTTCAATGATAGAAAACTTTAATAGCTTGTGCTGCAATTTTCTTAGGGAATTATGCTGGCTTCGTCATGATATTTCTTTGAGAAAAATAGTTTCAAAGTGATTTCATTAATTGATGGTTTTTTTGTTTTTGCCTTTTCTCATTTTTTCAAATATCCCATCTTTTCTTGGTTTCTCATTTCCACAGATGGGGGGGGATTTTCTTTTTCTTTTCTTTTTAAAGCATTTTTTAACAGTATCTGTATTCCGTTTGCTCTTTATACCTTTAAATGTATTTTAAAATGCTGCCTAATATACAGTCTTTGCCACCATTTTCTGTGATAAATTTTACATGTTACTTTTAAGAATATTTGTATTTTTGCACAGACTTTTTTCATATCTTGCTTTGTCAACTGAAATGATAAATTTGGATTATTGTACATTTTTAGGGAATGTTTTAGTCACTCGTTCGTTCTACAATAGCAAATGATGTATTCCTGAGCACTTGCTGGAGTCCGTTTGTTTTTTCAGTGATGTTTTCTGGTAGTTTAAGGACACGGGGCTTTCTTAAATTATTTAAACTAAATTAATCTTAATTTACAAACCAGGTTAATCTCCGTTTGTGTAAATATTTTATCAAATATGCAATTTAGTGTCCAATATGAAGCTCAATTGTTTTACCACTTTCTCTTCGC
The DNA here is from genome assembly GCF_900518735.1 of Pseudonaja textilis. Next base: position 1,661,397 of record NW_020769416.1, on the reverse strand, counting down.
TAAAGTTTCATCGTTTTGATTTGAAACTTTTTAAATTACAAGCCGCTTTTAGCTAAAGCGGTGTTTCTCAGTTTCTGCGACTCTAAACTGCGACTCTAAAGTTCGGTGGTCGGAATTCCCCAGCGGAGGAATTTAAATCCGCTTGTTTCAAAGTTGCCGGGCCCTTAAAAACGCCGCCTTAGTTCTGTGCTAGGAGTCGGGCGTGTTAATTTAAAGATGCTTATTCAGACAACAAGCTAAAGCAGCGACTCTCAACCGTGGCAACTTTGAGCGGACAAGTTCCTACAATTCTACAGCCACGGAATTGAAGTCCGCTCGCTTTAAATTTTTGCCGAGGTTGAAAAGCGTTGCTTTTGCGGCTATGCTAAAAACTGCATGCAATTTAAAGCGCAGATAACCAGTTAAAGCAGCAGTGCTTCTCAGTTTTGGCAACGGTAAAATGAGCGGACTTAGAATTTCATAGCTATGGAATTGAATTCCACGCATTTTCCGTCTTGCTTCCTTGCGCTCTCTTTCTCTTACTTATTGCTTTATTGTTGCTGATTTTGTTTAAATTTTAATTTCAGGGTCTCATTTAACAACCTACATTGAAACTGACAATGCCAAGATTTGGAGACGTTTTGAAGATGATCGGGGAGTTTGGGGCGTTTCAGAAATTTTTGGTGTTGCTCCTCTGCATCCCTAGTTTCTTAACACCATTTCACATGTTTGGTCAAATGTTTATAAGCGTGAATGATGTCCCTCACTATTGTAACACTAGCTGGATCCAGGCAATTAGCCCCAACCTAACTTTTCAACAGAGGCTGAATCTGACCATCCCCAAGAGAACGGATGATTCTCTGGATGAATGTTCTAGATTCACTCCGGTCGATTTGGACATTGAAACGATCATGAAATACGGGCTCAATTCCACACAGACCTGCGAACAGGGATGGGTGTATCCAACAATGAAAGTTCCAACTTTGGTCACAGAGGTACGTGCTGGTACTGCGTTCCTTTTAAATGCAGAATGGTTCTGTTCCTGAAATCTTGACAATTGCATCATCTCCTTCAAAGCAATGGATGGAATCGTTGCAGCTTTCCCGTTACTCTAGAATGGTGGCTGGGGAATTAAGGAAGCTAACTAAACATAATTTTATCTCTCCCCCCCCCTGCCCCCACTTTAGTTTGATCTAGTCTGTGACCGGAGGGACTTATGCGACATATCCCAATCTATTTTTATGGGTGGTCTCTTGGCCGGATCGCTGATCTTCAGTTCCCTGAGTGACAGGTAAGATATCTCACACACAGAAGCTGTTGCTGGAGTTTGACGGGGTGGTTTAGCAGTTTATGCAAGGTATCACAAAAAAGTTCAAGGCCTGCAATCCATGCCCTTGCCTTTTTTTTTTGTTGTTTACACAAGTTGCACATCTGGTTATCTGTTTCCCCACCTTAGTCCT